>JAQGAD010003031.1:0-11410 GCA_034696625.1 Isotomurus palustris
GGATCAAGTGAGGAGTGTACAGAGTTTGTATGACTTATGCTACACTGCCCACTATGGCTGTCTCACATTACACCACACAAACAACCAGCAACCAACCACCCACATTTAGTTGACTTAATCTTCCTGGATTGTTTTCAGTTGCTCCGTAAGTTGGGAAACGAATAATTTGGCTACAACGAGCTACATTGTGTTCCTGTTTGCCATGGGTCTCGTACTTCCTTTGATCACAATCCTCGGCTCATACCTGGGCATCATTGTCACCATTCGGACGGTAAGTAACAGAGCAGGCACATTCAAAATTCTGTATCAAGAGAAAATTGACTTATTCACGGTTGACGGTACTTTCGCTTGTCAAACTGAGAATTTATATTCCATTGCTCAATCTCACTTTCACTTTGCCTGTAAATGTAGTAATGCTCCGTTTGTATACTCTTCTGACGCAATGCAATAAGCAGTGGAAATGTAATGAAGGAAAAAGATGAGATTGCTTCTCCATTTACTTTTCACTCTCCATTCATCACTGCTATTCAGAAGTCCCCAATTCGTTGCAACATTTTAAAGCTATACCTTATACCTAATAACACTCTCTCACTTAAGTCAATTTGCATGAAACACTTTCCACGTATATGCCACTGCTTTGGCAGAATACTCCTACACAGTCTGTATTCTTTACATAGTTTATTAGTCCTGAGTGTATAGTTTCAAGTTTGAGCCTAAATAAGAAAAGTCTACTTTCTCTCTCTCTCTCTCTACGGCTTCTACAAACAAACAGGAAAATGCGAAGTTTAACTAAATGGACATATTTACTGTGTTTTGTGCATCAAGTAGCAAATGTTTTATCAACAATAGTCTCTTTGCACGACTACAATATTAAATATTAAATAGTTCATTTATTCACAGACGGGACAAAGCCAAACCACAAACACAAGTGCAACTCAACGTGCAGAACTTCGAGTTGTGGGAATGGTGGCTGTAATGGTCACATCGTTTATGTTTGCGTGGTCTCCCTACGCAATTTTCTCTTTACTTGTGGCCTTCTCACCCTCGTTTAACAAATCCCAACTTTCTCCATTCCTCGGCGTGCTTCCGTGCATCTTCGCCAAGTCTTCTTGCTGCTACAACCCCATCATTTACGTGGGATTGAATACCCAAGTAAGTCGCTTCATCACATGACATTTGTGTACACGTGGCATCAATCTTACTCCGAACATTATCATAAAAAAGAGTCACCAAATGAATAACTTAGGGCCCAGGAAGTACCTCTTGGGCGAGTGATACACACGCCAAGTTGTGTGGCATGAGAACTTTCTCACCGACCTAAATGGACTGGATGAGTGTTGTATATAATTGAGAACATTTATAATCCTGTTTGCTAGAGTTTCCTATTTCATTTTGCTACGAAAACTACCCAATGGGTATAAAATACTGTGGCCTTGCTTTTTTCCATGTAGCTACTCAAATAATTGTACATCATAAAATAAGAGAGAGTCCCAGCATAACACCCACTTCCCTATTAATCTTCAAAGTTGAAAGTAAGAGAGCTTTGAATTTAGAAAATCTTCTTTGAAAGAAATTTGATTAGGTACGTAAGTGTTGCGATTGCGATGCATCGCAGCTTTTGATGATTTGTTATTTATTTGTGTACAATCAAGCACGCGAATTCAATTCCGCTTTGATATCTCTTATTGATTTCTTAACTCCTTTTACACGGTTCCTTATAATTCTGAAATCTGTATACTATTAAGTCTATTACAAGTATTTTCTTATGCTACGGAGAAAGTCCATAAGAGACTCAAGTCTGCAACTTCAAAGTAGTCTTCTCTGTCAAATTTCAAGGCAACTCAAGATGTTCGCTGTTCTTGAGGGGTTCATATTGGCACTTAGATATTTCAGGTCGTAAAGACCTGGAAGTAAAAATCTTCAAGCTAGTGTCTCTTTAGGAGAAGGGAAAAAATATGAAAAGCAGGATATGTTTTATGTCACTCATGCATGTTTACGTTATACTCCCCAGGGAAATGAGAAAGTGGCGAAAGAACGCAAAGGTTGAAGGATGAATGAAAATGAATTTTATGTAGGGACAGTTTTGGGAGTGGTTTCAGTTGAAAATCATGAAACTCATGAAAATGACGAAATCTACTTCGTGCTTCACTGCTGAGGCTGACTGGGCATTTCTTCAGGCATAAAGAGAATTAAAGTTCTTCGATGATAATATATCTGTGTATAGCCTTTAGCTTAGGACGGATTGATGATTGATACCTGTTTCTTAAACTGCAGGGAGTAGTTATTACTAACTATAACTTTCTAACCAAATAAACACTCAATGCCACTCATGTGTATTAATTTAATCTAATATGCAAATATTATCCAAAGAACTAGTTTACTGAAGTGGTACAAGAATGATTCTTATTGGCATGCGTCTTCAAAAAAAAGTCACGCATTTTTGAAATCAACTCAGACGGATTTCGCAGTATACTATTTTATCACATGTGTGTACACGTACTACGGAAACGGAATACGGATATACATAGACCAGTTGCACAATATTCACAGAAAGTCCGTAAATGAATACTAAAAGCCTTCATGCAGAACACGATAGTGACGTTGGTAGAGATTTACAAAGTCAATGATACAATTTGAGTTCTGAGATAATTAATTCTGTGAGATCAAAGGCGGAATACTTGTTTCGGATTCATTGGAAATGAATAAATGGAAGTTTTCCTCTTTCACCTGTTGTGTAAGTCATCCTTTGACTTATACAGGATGAATGCGACAAGAACTAAATCTGTATGATCTCATCTCCTCTGAATTTTCTATTTTCTCTGTCCATCGTATGACGCACAGCATATGTGGATACCTTTTACGATAATGCTCCTATAAAAAACAAATATTTCGAGAAATAGGAACTGTACGAACTTGTCCAATAATATTTTTCATGCTTTGCTGCGTAATTTAAAAAGCATTAATTTTTCCTGGCTGTGCACAAGTGAAGAATGGTAGCCTATAGAAGTCGACAAATGTTATGTGGAAAGAAGAAGGCACATCTAAGGTGTAGTTGTAACACACACACTTCAAACAGATTGTTTGAAAGTGACTGAGAAAGTTGAAATGCTGAAAGTTTAGAGAAACTCTGGTTCTCTTTTATCCACACTACTGTCCTCTTATTTAACAACAACCTTTCCTTGGGTAAATAGACGAGAATGAAGGAGCTGTAATTGAATGAACAGCATACTCCGCAGTTGCAAAGTGCAAATGGTTTCGATGAAAGCCTTCTACAAGTACAAGGGATATACCACTCACATACGCACGCTGTGAACTTTCTACAGCACTATGCTACTGTATCACATTGGTTCTTACTTTCTTACGTAACCTTTAGGACTTGTGTAATGTGTACGCATGGATATAAAGTAAAATGAAAAGGTGGTAATGCTTTCTCCTTAAGGAAGCATATCAATCCATCCATCACCAGAATTATTAGCATGTCATTTGCTCATCTGTATATTTCAATATGTAAAATGTAAAAATACTTGTGCATTATTTCAGTTCCGAGCCGCATGGATGAAACTGTTGGGATTTCAAAGACCTCGAGACGAGGAAGGAAACACAGCACTCACATTATCAGCCACAGTAGGAATACCCAAAAGGTTGGCTTCCGATGACACGTTAAGTAATCTCGATGCCGAGTCGACTTTCATTGGGAAACAAGAGACGCAAGGACAAAAGATTTCACATTCAGACAAATCCATAGAAAGCCAAGAAGGAGGTCTGCTTAAGGCAAGTGAAGCAGATGAAGATGAATGTGTAGAAAACCAAAAGTTGACTGTGACGACAACGACACCACTTCTTTCACCCGGCCAAGAGGAAATGGATGAAAATATCACGAATGGAGAGCAAGACATTCCTTGCCCTGAATTCAATCAAGAGAGCTAAGATCAGCGTGACACATGATGAGTGATGATTCAGATTTGGCAGCAAATCTCGTTCAAAATCAATCTGCCAGTTATAAAACCCAAGTGTAATAGTTCAGTTGAGAAAGTACGAAATGATGAGATGAATGCTGCATCAAGCATTCGATAGACTCACAGAGCTCCCAGTCTCAACTGATGAATACTTATGAATGCTTAATACGCTTGAGTTGAAGATCATGATGGAGAGAACATGATGATATCCAGTTTCACCAATATCATTGTCTTAAACTAGTAACGATTGTTCGAATAAGCTGAGCTTTATATTTTCTCGGACCAAGCAGACAACAGAGTTGAGCCGGAGATGAGCTTTTGCACAATGAATTGATGTGTGCTGAGCTCAAACGAGATAGAAATAATAGGAGACTTCACGAGATGCGACCAAAGGCAGACGCAATAAAATGAGACCAAGTCGAATTGTAAGTTTTATTAACAAAGAGACTTCAAAGTTACAAGCAGCATCCAAAGAAGAGCTAACACGCCTACAGAATCACGTGCAGTTCATTTGTCAACTTTCACTATAGACCTGATTGAAGATGAGAGAGATAAATGGCTTCTACTTTTGACTTTCTACTTCGATGTACGATGAACGCATGGAGAGAAACTGAAATGGAGTTGAATTTATAATACGTATGCGTCAAATCATATATGAAATTTTTCGCAGCCAATTTAACCAATTTTTAGATTTTACAGGAACAATTAATGAAGATGAAAGCGGTGTAGTTAATAGATGTACCTAGAACTTACAATTAGCATGCAGTCAGTATATAGTGCGTACATACATTAATTCACAACTTTACTCTGTGTTACCATTGAGTAAAGGAAACCCTGGAAGTTTGTATGCTAATGGAAAAGAACAAAGTTCTGCTTACTTACCTACTTTTACGTGGAGTTGGTTGAAAGAAGACATCTTTCCTTTTCTGTACACTTCGTAATTAAAATAAAAGTCTGTAACACGTCTCTTGAGGAAAACTTTCTGACTGCTTTTGATTCATTCCCAAAATTGATATTATGCAATCATCCAATCATCGTTGAAATAAAGTTGTTATCAAAGTCAAATTTTAATACTCAATTAATCACTTTCTTATTATTCTTCATTAATAAATTCGCGATTCACTGTTTTTGAACGTAAATTATCATTTTCAGGGTGATTCTGAACGTGTGTCAAGCTTCTTGGTTTACTTTTCAAAATCTTCCACACAGAAATAAATTACTTGGACCGGCATCGGTCATCATTACATAATTAGTAGCCTATGCGTATCACAAAATATGTCCTTCCACAAGCCCTAATAGAGTAAAGCTGTCATTTAAGTGTCATTTTATTTCTTAGTTGACTTTTATTCTTTCCGTCTGTGCAGTAGCAGTAGCCCCATAAGTCCTCGGAACCGCACAATAAGTGCTTTTGTACGTAATATACTAACGTAAGTCTCTTTATCTCATTGTTCTTTAATGCAAAGTTTCATCTTATTTTATCACGAAAGCGACAGGACTTCGAAGAGAAGCTTCTTTTTAAGCTTTCAATTGTCTCTTGCGTCGATATTTTGTGGTTTCAGCTTACTCAGCCTAATAATAGACACGTAACGGCTTTACATTACATATTCATAAAATTGATAAAAATTAGCTACTGACGATGAGTTAACATGGATCCAAATATAGCGAATAGCATATTCTTCCCAGCCTAAAAGCGAGAGGACTTAAAAATTCACTCAATACATGATATCCATGTTCTTTTGTCATCCAACATTTCGTTTTCAACCTATTGTATCATGCGCCCTATAGACCACATATACTAATTGTGGGAACCATTTCTCTTTGCCCTTTATAAGATCTCCATAAGAACCCCATAGGATAAAAGGCAAAGAGAAACGAATTTGAAAGTAATACGAACTGATTAATTTGTACTCACTCATTCGGCTTCCAGTACTATTTACTTTTGTTGGAGACTTTCTTTAGAAAGTTCTGCTGTGTAGGTGATTCTCCAAGTTACAAGTACACGGAATTAGCATTTTTATTCATTTCCAATTACGGGCACGTTCAGTAGTTACATGGAGTCAGTGAAAGTAAATGAAAGTATAGTCTACCTAGATGTGACCTAGATATGATAATAATTTTTTGTTGAATCCAATAGTTAAAAACCTTTCTTTTCTTTCTGCAATTATTTAGTCCTAATGAAATTGTCTATGTATGAACTTGCGTTTTTACTTTTACAAACAACGAGTGGTGTAATTTTACCACACTGAAAGTTGGAATTGACGTTAAGAGCAATTGGCGAGGTTTTTGAGGGGCTCATCAGTTCAGTGTCTACAATGCTGGGAGCTGGAATAAAACTCCAAATCCAACCACGTATGTGTGGACTTGAAAGATGACAAATGACATTGTTTCATGTTTTGGGCCACGAACGAAAATGCAAAAAGAAATATACTCAACAGATTTGACATTTCTTTTGATCTTTTCTCGTCCTCCTCACGACTTCGTTATTCCTTTGAACCGTACAAACTCAATTCTCCAGCCGAGCTCCCAAATAAGATCCTCTCCAATTATGTTCATTGCAAATTGGATCTTGACCAAGTCAAGGACTACGCAACTATAAAGGAGCAGAGGAGGACTGTACACAAAAATCTTCATGATTCCAGTAGTTTTTTGTCCTTTGCCACACCTAAGATCACTGAACAATTTTAATACTTTGTTCACATCTTTGAGTCTCAAGAGGACTCATCTCTTCCACTTTCTGTACACAGATTTGACATCTCATTCTCAATTTCTATAAACTTGTCTCAAATGTAGCATTAAACTTGGTGATGTGGAACTGTAATGCGATTAAATAGGGCAAGGCTAATGGTTGTTTGTCATAAGGATAGATAGAGTCATATTATAGATGAATCCTTATTCTTCCTTGCTTTCTGTCTCAAATTTAGCTACAATTAATTTCCTTCTGTTCACATAAAATTTTGAATACAGTTCAAATATGTATTCTGATCTTGAGCATCGCAGTCTTATGAAATCTCAAAGCAATTCCTCGACGTTCCTATAATTTTAAGTGCTTCTACCGTAATCTCAACACGGAACCATTGACATGTTCGTCAATTCGTCCAGGAAATAAAACCCATAATATATTATAGATTTGGTTATGATACGATTTTCTCAGAATAAGTATCTCTGCATTCGCTCGTTTCGCACACAACGTAGGTAGTAATACGAAGAATTTTCTCTGTCATCCTTCCAAATAGCGAATTCAGTAGTAGTTGGTAATATTTTTAAGTGTAATTCACGAGAATCAAGATCCTATTATTCCTCTTTGAATTCTTAGACTACTCGCTTTTTTAATACCTACTAAAAGGTATAAGTACTGTATGTTGAGCCAACGGTTCGTACAGTAGTAGACATAACACGGAAAGGAGTCAAAGGAGTAACCAAGAACATAAAATTGGCTATGAAAGCTGAAAAGACAGAATATTGAATTTACCTTTAACCTAAACTTTTAAGTCCAACTGATATCTTTTAAAGCCCACTTCTGCCTTTCTTTAACCTCTCTTCTCTAAGTTCACGGTTACTTAAAACCCGAACATTCTTATTTGAACATTTTGGACCCGATAACCCGATTTTCTATTGAATAGAACACATTTTAATCAGGATTTTATTCGCATTCAACAAATCGTCATCTGCAGGGACTCCAGCATAAAACATCTATAAAAGTTGAGTTCTTAAAGGCACTGCGACCAACTACACAGAATGCTATTTGCACTATGCACAATAGAGTCTCTCATCCTTTTCCTTGGTATTAATTGCTCACCCATAAAAGAGAATGGAAGGAAATAAGCCGATCCCAAGCTATTATCAGACTTTGATAAAGAGATAATTAAAATCTAAACTTTTATTTAGACGGGAATGGAGTCCTATTTGCATAGATTTGTCCGATTAGTCAGAAAGAAACAGTACGAGAGAAAGAGAAGAGCAAAGATAGAAGGCAGCCTTTCCATTAGTTGAGACAGCTTTCCCTACTTTCACCTAGTTCCAAAGTACATTTCATTTCATGAGACAAGAACTAGAGAACTACAAGAACTCAATTTCTCTTTCGCTACAGACGATCTCTATCGAACTGGACTATAGCTACTCTCTAGATTTCCGCATCGTGTGACAGTGTGAAAAATTGGATATCATTTAATTGAATGCTGAATTGCTGCCACTGAGTGAGTCAAATGCGCTTATATTCGGGATTATCCTTACAACGAAAGAATGAGTTTCATCAGTTCTGCAACTTTTGCATACTGTACAGTAGTTAAAATATGGTCTCATAATCCCTACACAGAATGGTAATGTTCACAATAAAGATTTCAAACTAGATGTTGACGGACTGGCGATTGCATGATTTCATTCGTATTATTTCTGTAACGCGTTTTGCAACTGTTCCAATCCGATGTGGTTGGGGGATTTGGACAGTTATGAATCATTAGTACAATTTATAATTAAAATGCCTAAGTGCTCGCGTTGACAGCCCGTGTCTGCTGAGTGGAAACTGTAGGCAAAACAGCAAAACGCAATAAAGCTTTCACCGAAAACAATATTTCATTCCACGTTATCAACTATTGCCAACCTCTGACATTAAAGAGTTTTACATGACAGTCTTAACTTGCTACAAAAGTTATTCGTTTATAATAAAGGCTGCTTTTGACACTTCCTATCACTTATTGAGTGCAATTCATTCATCGATCTTTTTACCTAATAGCTAAACAGGTTGTGCAGTTTCATGTTCAGAATTTGGGGCTATAGTTGTTGAAATACAAATTGCATATCATAAGTTTCTCGAAAAGAGAACATTTGACAAGTTCTTGAGTCTCTGCTCAGCTCAACTAATCCCTGGGACGTTTTCATAAATACAAAACCTTTAAATTAATTTCTCCAAGACATGATGAGTCTAAGGGAGTTACAGCACTTGCACACAAACAGCTAGACCAGTACACTTTAATCTTGCTCAACATTCCATGCAAACACACCCAGTAGGCTGGAGTGTTGATACAAATTTTGCAATCTCACGCTCCATGAATAGCTTATTTGCACACGTTTGTTTCCTCATTTGCATTAAAGACCTGATTTATATGGACTGAATTCAAAGTTTGCTTTACAAATTTGAAGCGTAAAGCACCAACTTAAATCACCTAAATGTAGACTTGCTTCTTTTTCTCTAACAAAAATGGAATTAATTGTATTCAACCTAATCTCACTTGAAGAAAAGCTATTCAACCAAATCTCACCTGAAGAAAAGCTATTCAACCAAATCTCACTTGAAGAAAAACTACGATGTTCACACTTTCAATGAACGCAGAAAGTCGTGTTATTCGTATTACCATATTGCCAATACTGTGAACTTATATTTTGGAATTTCCTCATAAGGATACATTCATACATTACAAAACATGAAGTTTTCCATTGTGGGCATATTTAACATGCCTAAAGCTCCAATTTTAGAGTAACCCGATCTACCTTAGGGGCTTTATAAGTTACAGTTCACCAAGCTCATTTTGTCAGTGAATAAAACAAGAACTTCTTGCGTGTAAAGATTAAAGATGCCCTGCAGTCCTAAATGGAAAGAGAATTGAAGTGCAGATGTCTCATTACAGAAGTTTGGAGTTTGCCAAGAAGTTTGACACCGTGGAAGCTGAATTTGTCCAAAAAGGAGAAGTTAGCTTAGATAACACCACCATCATCAAGCGCTCCTATATCCTGGAAGAGTTAACTGGTTTAAACTGAAATGCAATAACTACTTTGTGAAAGTATGAACTACCCTGAACTACCTACATGTAATTTTATAACATCTCGAATCCGATATTCACCTGGCTGTTGAATACTTTCTATGTAGGAAAGAGAGTTACAAGTCAATGTTTAATTAATTTTTAAGTAGATTTCATGTCAACAAAAGTTATTATTAAATTTTGAAAGAGAAGGTAGAGAAATCGTTTTCATGCAACAGGCTGTCTAGAAACTTGCGTAATAAATAACACTTCATTTATCCTGAATGCTCACATTGAAGAACACCCACAGGACAAGGTATCTTCATGAAAGAACGGACTACATTTTCTTCTCGCTGTCGCAAAACCTGTCAACCTACTTCCTACACATATAGATATACTTAGGGAAATGTGCAAACGTAAACCCATTGTAATACTGCAGATGACAAGAGGCATGAATATGAAAGCTTAGAGATATGTTTCAATTCCAGGCACAGTACAGTAGGCACACTGAGTTCCCGAGAATCTCTCGGCAACCCCCATTATGACGATGGTGACAAAAAGATGCAAACAGCAATTTGGTTGAATTTGGTTTGAGAGAATATAATCTATCTGCTTCTCTTTCAGGCACAAAAGTTTTATTATTATTTCTTTCAATTCTAGGGTACAGGTTAAGCTTGGAACTCAAAATAAATGTCACAGGCACAATAAGCACCTTTCACTGCTCTACTGGGAAGGAGATGCAAATTGAATGACACCGAATTCTCCTGTTACCATCCAATCCGGATTAGTCTGAGACGTTTCCTCAGCAAGACCAGGTCGAAGGCCTGCAACACAATCAGCTTTAAGAGTTCTTAAAGCCACAAGAGGAGCTGGAAGGAACCCACGGAGAGATTCGATGAAAGACGTGTGAGGAAGCCAATTAATATCCCCAATAAGCTTGCGGTAGTTTAGGTCTCCTTTGAACACAAGAGCACTGTACCCCTGCAACAGAGAATAGAGAGAAGGATCCGCTTCTGCCATTTCATTGTACGAGTGGGGATACGTCCAAAATTGATTTTCTATCAATCTCCACCTACAAAAATTAATTGACAAGAAGTAAAAGTGTTCTCTTGTTCATTGATTAGCTGTTCTGCCTATCATAAGTACTTTGTCTTTACATAAGACCACAACTATCGCATAAGATTCTCTTGAATCTCTAGCTACATAACTTTTAGTAATTAAGTTTTCTGCTGGCTTCACTTACTTTCCTTGCGCTATGTAATTCTTCCATCTAAGGGCTAACTTTCCTAAAACTTCATTTTCTTTAGCACCTTCCCACATTACGTCTATCATCCATTTCACATCAACTTCTAAAGCATCCGAGACGAACCATGGAATAGCTTTGACATGGAAATCCACCCGGTCAGCTTTATTTAAGCTTATCAGCCCATCAGCAAAGCAGAAGTCTGTGAACAGTTCAAATCCACTGTTGTCCAAAACGTACCCTACACTCACTTCCCCTCCGTCATCTTTCCTGGCATCATCCAAACTCGTCCAGAACTTCTCAGATTCATCCGCCAAAATACTTGGCTTCAAAGATATCAACTGCCCCACCAAATTCGTCGTTTGAGAATTACTCTCCCCCACAGATATACTCAGATCACAGTTGGTGAATGGATTCACCGTACACACAGCGAGCGAAGCGAGCTGTATACGGTGAAGGAAGTTGCTATCATTTGCAAT
>JAQGAD010003032.1:0-11410 GCA_034696625.1 Isotomurus palustris
AACTCTTCAACTATAAAGCCTACAACCAATTATGCGTTTGTACTCTCCCGAGTACGTAATTGGCTGCCCATATTTACCAGTTAAATTGGTTAAATCGTGCGTTAAGCTTTCTGGCAATGATAGATTATCTCACACAAGAGCAAATAATAATATGAAAGAGACGAAGGGAAAAAAAAGTTAAACCTCATCCTTTTGAATAACTTGAAGACTTGAATGAATGTGGTTATTGTGTAAAACGAAAGTATGAAATAATAATGTGTTTGCAGACTTAATTGGTTTGGTAGAAACAAAATACGTGAAACATGAAACGGGTAGACCAACCGGTACGGACCAAAGTCTTCTGAAACACTTTAGTGCAGTCAAAATCCATTAAATTAAGCTGAGTTGATGTGCGGATGCATTTAGAATGAATAAAATAATCCTCTCATACACGAAAACTCCTACAAGCCACGGAAAAAAAATTGCTTAGACATTCCTCCTTTTGTTTTACTAAAAATGAGAAACAGTAAGGTGAACTTTACTGCAAAGGATGTTAAAATGAAATGAACCATAAACATATAAATTAAGTTTGACTGACAGTTTTTAGGAAATCAAAATCAAAAGTACAGGTATACTCTGTAATAATAGTATACAACAAGTATTATGATTCATAGTGACACTTGAATGAACGAATACTAACTAACTAAGCTCCCCATTAAACACAGCAAGTTTTTCTTTTAATACTTTTTAAGTGTTTGAACATGAAACAAAAGCTATGGGCACAAGTACAACAGGCTTATTAGATTTTGAAGTGCCGTGTGTGATTTGTTGGTGTTCCTGAGGAAGAAGCAGGTAGAGTAGAAGGAGATGAAGAAGAAGGTGCCACCATGAAATGAAAATCAGTAATACAATTAAAGTCAAAAGTCAATTTCCAACTTCATGTTGCTTGTCAAAGAGTGAATTATTGGGTAGAGAAGTACATTAAACTGCCTCTCGTCCGTCCAGTTCCATGTTGTTAGATTGGAGTTAACTCGTCAGTCGTCAATCTTCTTGTTACATTCTGCAGGATCGTGAAAGACGAGCCTTGAAGCTTCGCCACGGTCTAATCACCCATTCAGCTTATGACGTGACCGGGTTGGCTCGTGTACGTGATACTGGAGGCAATGGAACTTCCACCATTGGGGAAACCCCACTAGTCCGACTTCGAGGGCCTTATGGCAGAGGAGCATGGGTTGGTCCTTGGTCAGAGCGATCAACCGAATGGGAATCTCTGCCCGAAAGGGACAAGGAAATACTGTCCGTTCGAACACGAGCTGATGGAGAGTTCTGGTGAGACTTGCAACTTTAAAGTGTCGCCTGGAACTAATTTTAATGATTGCACATGTGTCGAGATGATAATAACATGAATTCATATGAAACAGGATGTCATTTGTCGACTTTGCTCGTAACTTCACTCATCTCGAGTTGGTGCACATCGGTCCAGACGATTGGCTTCAGGAACCAGCTCTTCAGCCACGCAAACCTTGGAGAGCAGTTTTAGCAAAGAGGCGTTGGAGACTCGGTTACAATGCTGGAGGTGGACCTGATCATTGCGGTAATTATATAGGGAGGAATCCCATAAGAACTAAAAATGTCACACACACTCACACTCAGATACAAATTAAGAAATTAAGAGAAATGAAGACACCATGTCGAATGAGTTTCAACTTTCAAGCCTCGTCCATTGTTTGCATTTAAATAGATTGTGTTTTTGTGGGTTATTGTTTTGCAGAGACCACAGCAATGAATCCTCAATTTGTCATCCAAATCCCTCGAGGGGCAGCCACAAAGTGCCATGTGGTTGTAGCCATCACTCAGCAATACGGTGGAGGATCGGACAACGCTCAGCCACCGTCTCATTCGAATTACAACTCGAATACAACGGGTACAATGGGAAATAAAGACTCCTCAAAGATATCCAAGTCTTCCTTCCATGCAATTGGCTTTGCTGTGTATGAAGCGAGACCCAATATGAATCGCATAACGACTCAATTTGTGGCTGAAAATGTATGACATTTTTATTATTCCCCTGTGCATAACACAAGAACACACAGCCCAATAACTTAATTCCCAACAATTAAGTCTGTACTTTTTGGTTAATGCTGCTCGTTCATTGCAATTGCAGCGACCACTGGACGTGACACAACATTCGGTGTCTCGAGAAGTAGCCACGTTCTTCGCACTGCCCCCAGGAGAATATGTCATCATTCCTCAGACAAAGCAACCGAATTGCGAAGCCCGATTTCTTCTTCGAATCCTCACAGATGAACAAAGCAATATTTGGTGAGAGTTCTTAAAAGTCATTATTACTTGAGCATTAGGAGAAAGAAGCATCGCAGGGTAAATGGGATGGGAAGAACGATGACAAAATAATTGGAATCCATCATCCGTCTGTCACACTCGCATGTGTCAGTCCCATCACCACCACCAAAATTCCCTTTAGTAGTTTAATAGTTATTTATTTTGAAGAATCAAATGCTCATTGTTAGATGATTTGTGGGACTCGAGGACACACATTTTTGTTCTTGTAACTTACTTTTGTGTTCATTTGAGTATAAGAAAAAAAGAACAGCCGATGAGATTTTAATAATTCTGATTCCTCACGTGTGTGTTATACAGGTTTACAGTTACTTTGACTTCATGATTCGTTCTTGTTCTTGTGCTCTAATAAAAGATGCTCTCATAATCTTTTATTTTGAAGAGAAATAGTTTTTCTCCTAATTACTTCATTTCTCAACAACTAAACTTTAATTTTTCTTTATTATTTCTCACATAAAAATGTATTCAGAATTTTCACAATTGCCCCTACAATTACTTTCTTGTGAAATAAGAGAAAAAAGAGAGAGAGAGAGAGAGAGTAAAAAATATTTTAATTCCACGTATGAATTTGTGTGTGTCTCCACAGGGAGGTCAATGAAGATAATATGTTGTACCGTAACTTTACCGTTGAAGGATTTGACAATAACTTCAGTTCGGTAAGAAAAAGAATACCAAAAAATGAATTTGAATATCCAGTTATTGTAATGTAATTACTTTGCATGCATTAAGGATTACACACCTATGTTTGCATGCATTCATGTGTGTGTGCCTGTCTTTTTGTACTGAGAAGTTCATACTTTTTTACGCAACTTAATGTTCTTCTGTGAGATTCACATCTTTATGGCTTTTTAATGGTTTTATGTCTTCAAGTCTTGTGTGCAAAGTAATGTCGTTGCTTGAGTAAACATTAGCTCAGATTAATTCAAGATTTGTAGCGATTTATTCAGAGTTTCTTGTTCTAATGATTTAGGCGGACCAAAGACATCTTATTGTTCGATGGAACACCCGGTTTCCCCCTGAAATTGATGCTGTTCAGTTTCGTAGATTGCTGAAAGCAAATTGGAAAAGTATGTACAAAAGAGATTTATTTTATTGAATACCGTTTTTGAGATAAAACATTTATGATTCTCGTTTTACTTTATCAGCGTACATGTGGGCAAAACCATCACTGGAACTCTGCAAAAGTCTCATAATGCTACGGGATTCGAATATAAGTGGACGACTTTCCATGAAGGACCTTCCTGCGCTTCTCAACATGCTTCTCTTCTGGAAGGTCTGTAATAAGAAATTAGAAGTACGATATTGTACGATAACTAGAGTAACCTGTTATATGATTTTTTACGTATCGATTATGCAGGCTGCCTTTTTGAAATGGGACAAAGGGAAGCACGGAAAGACGAGTAGTTATAATCTTCGAAGTATGTTGTGGGAAGCTGGAGTTGGGGTCTCCAACAAAGTCTTGGAATGTCTTGTCCTTAGATTCGCAAGAGACGCTGTTCTAACCGCAGAATCTTTTGTGCTCGCCATGCTCAGACTTCATTTAGCTCATGGTTAGTTAATAGTTCGTGAATTTCTCTACCTGTGAGAGTAGCTGCTGCTGAGCCTTATAAAACCATATTTTTACATTGTTGCAGAACGGTACCATGCTCTCGATACGAAAACTAAGTCAAATCCTTTATCTCTTGAGGAGGTGAGAATTTCTATATGAAATCATTTTTTACAAGCTTTCCACAATTTTTGTTTTGATGGCTAAATAATTTCGTTTTGTTTTCAGATGATACTCATGACCATCTACTCATGAGAATGGTTTACGGTGCGTTTTGTGAAGAGGCGAGAGTGCTGCAATGCTGCAAATGAAGACAACTTTTATTTTGTAGGTGTTATTTGAGAATCTAGTCAAATCTTAAGTTATTACTAAGTATCACACGGATTAACACGAGTACTTGATCTTAAGTCTTAAGCACTTAATATTACTTGAAATGATAATATATTGCTCTATTTTTCAATAAAAGAATTTATCGCATTTAAATCAAGTGTTGGTATTAGCATTGCAATTTATTTAAGCGGATTAAAGTGCATTGCTGTGTATTATCCTTTGCCGTTGGAGTCACCCACCAATTCACCTTTCATAGTCTTGAAACAATTTTCGTTCTTTCTTTCGTTTCCTAGTGGTTCTTCAGAGTTAAATGGGTACTTGGGGTCAGATTGCCACTCCACACTTACGCTGCGGATATCGCACAGCTTTGTCTGTTGCGAAAGTCGCTTCATCATCCCCCAATAAGAACCCGAAGGTATCATTACCAAAGGTCAAATTAGAATAAAATTAACATTGAGCACAAGGACGCTGGCATCCAAATTGACTTCAAACTTTACAGATAATCCTACGTCGTTTCTTAGAATTCGTAGCCGCAATTTTTGACACGCGAGCTAATCTTCTTACACACGTAGCGTCTATGCATCCTTATAAATTATTCGAAATCTTACGGCGACAATTAACACGATTTTCGAAGTATTTTTGACCCCACAAGTCATTTGGCAACGCTGCGAGGATATTCAGTTTCCTACCGTATTTGTGTATGGTGTGAAATGAGATTCTTTTGTACACGTACACGTAACTCACTGATCTAAATAAAAGAGGAGATCTGTATCAGTGGTCATGACTGAACTGACGTGTATTTGATTTGTACTCTTTGTACTCATGCTGACGATAATGTTTGGCTAAATGTTGTTTTGTTAATTATTATAATTATTGTTTCACAATGTACTACTAAATGTACACTAATAACATTTTATTTTCATTGACAAACAGAAACACACTCAAATGCAATAATATTAATCTGATTCATAATGTTTAGTTGGGACAATAAGTTAGGTCCAGGATGCTTTGGGGGGTGGAGGACCGAAAGCAGTGGGGGGCCCTGAGATTGGAGGAGGTACGAACGTCGTGGGGGGAGGGCCGGAGGTTGGAGGAGGTCCAAATGCAGATGGGAAGCCAGAAGTCGGTGGAGGTCCAAATGCAGATTGCACACCACCAGTTGGGGGAGCTCCGTAAGCAGAAGTTGGGGGAGGTCCAAATGATGAAGGTGGGGCAGACGAAGGTGTCTGTCCGAAAGCTGACGGCTGACCAGAAGAAGTTGGTGGAGGAGCGAACATTGTAGGAGGAGCGGAAGTTGGGGGAGCGGTTGAAAGCGGCGGTGGCCTGAAAGCCGATTGAGACCCGCCGGGAGCAGAACTCGGAGGTGGAGCCATAGCAGATGGAGGAGGAGCACTTGGGTTCGATGTTGGTGGTGGAGCAAATGAAGGCGAAGGAGCAGACGGAGCAGACATCGGCGGTGGTGGGAAATTATTCTGTGGAGCACTGACCGCAGGCATTGGTTGGGGTCTGAAAGCAGACGGAGGAGCACCTGGAGCAGAAATCGGTGGCGGTGGGCCCAGTGAAGGCTGAGGCGTAGTGGAAACTGACTTTGGTGGTGGAGCCATTCCAGCCGGTGGAGGAGCACTTGGAGCCGACATCGGTGGTGGTTTAAATGGAGACTGACGAGCAGCAGACATCATCGGAGGTGTAGCAGATGTTGGCTGGGGAGTCTTTGAAGACGCCATTGGTGGTGGTGGAGCTACTGAAGTTGAAGGGGCGCTTGGAGGAGCAGACGTCAGCGATGGAACACCGTAAGAAGACGTCCCGGGTGCACCGTAAGAAGACGTTCCTGGCGCACCGTAAGAAGTCGTCCCGGGTGCACCGTAAGAAGACGTTCCTGGCGCACCGTAAGAAGTCGTCCCGGGTGCACCGTAGTTAGTTTGCTGTTGAGGGGGTCTTCCTAGTCCAGATGGAGGGTGACTTGTTGCACCATAATTGCTTGGAGGAGGTGGATGGCTTGCAGCAGCTCCATAATTGCTTGGAGGAGGCGGGTGACCTGCTCCTCCGTAATTGCTTGGAGGAGGCGGATGACCTGGAGCTCCGTAAGTGCTTGGAGGAGGAGGCTGAGAGTAGGAAGTGTTCTGGGTGGGTGGAGGACCATAAGAATTTGTGGATTGGGGAGGAACTCCTGCTTGACCATAAAGTGTTGGAGTGGGATTTGGCGTGTACAGAGAAGGTTGTCCTGATTGACTCATCATTGACGGAGGGGGTGGCATATTTCCTTGGTTCGAAATGTTTGAATAAGTATTTCGCATTCCATAGCCATCCTGTAATTTGAGAAATCATACTTCCATCATATAATCTGAATTTTAATAATTTCATACAGCGTAATTTCGAAATTAATTTATTAACGTTACCATTTGTCTCATCGAGACTGGAGCAGGTTGACTGACAGGTTCCGGTGGTGCGGTTCCGAAAATTGGGTGAGTAATAGGTTGTACTGCTGGAGACGCGCTAACTGCAGGCTAAAGGATCATTTTCAATGTTATTCCAGGTACACACAACTTACGAAAATGTCAGAATTCGATAATCAAGTTTACTTATGCGCACCTTTGGCCTTGAAATGGCTTTCATTGGAGGAGGATCGTTCCATCCATGTGCCACATTAGAAACCGGAGGCTGTGGAAGTGTACTTCCAAGAGGTGTTCTGGTGGGTGGCGGATCCAAAGGTTTCGTATTTGAAACAGAAGGAGCGTCTAAAAAATTATTTCAAAGTAAAATTAGAATGCAATAACAGTTGTTTCTTTATTTTTTTTTCTTTCTTACCCAATGGATTGTATATTCCAGGATAGCCTCCAGGTGTAGTCGATGGCGGTCTTCCCATACTTCCTCCGCCATATGATGAAGCACCAGATGATAAATTAGGACTGTGAAGTCCGACGGGATTTCCCATAAGCCCAGTGTTGGAACTGTTAACGTAAAGATTTCCGTAAGGGTTGGCAGCTCCAGTGTTTCCACCGTAATAGCCAGATGCAGGTGCTGCTACTGGATGAACTGGTCCAGTTAAGTTGGTGAAATCAGTTGCATTCAGCAAATCCGAAGAGTTTCTCTTCATCAGAGGATTCGTCATTAGTGAAGGCTGAATTGGATACGATGCTTTTCGACCAACTGAAGATCGAGATTCAGAAGATTGTCGACTTCTTGGATTGATTTGAGCTCGTGTGGGTCTGCTTGTTTGCCGTAAAGACAAGTACAGTCTTTCTCTTAAGCTAGAGATGGAAGGATCGTTCGACGTTTCTCCAAGAAAGTGTAATGCTGTTTCTAAGCATCCTTGAGAAGCTAGAAGACTCGCGTATTGGACCAATTTTGTAGCTAAAGCACCACCATCTATAGTACTACTGTTTTGACCGCTATGTTCTCCAGCTTTTCTCAAGATCATCACTTGTTCCACTAATTCCTGTTGCAATTATTACATAAACTTTGAATCAGACTGTTCGTTATAAGGAAATCTTCTACAAAAATGACTTTCGACATTGAATCACCTGAAGTTCGTCAGGCGAGTCCTCTTTTGACTCATGTTGATCTCCAACCCAGACGCTCACCAAGTGGTCCAAATTCCCAGAGCATATACAGCACAATAAGGCACCTAATTTTTGACCGTCGTCTTTGCTTCCTTGCAACCGTTGGCTTAATTGATCTGAAATTAATGTGAGAGTAAATAAGTGATGAGTATCTAATAGTGGAACTTGGTCGAACAGTAGAATTATCAGTACCTGCTAACCCACTTAACTCCCCACGATCTGAATAAGTGATTATCATCGCTAATACTTGCTTCCAGCTGTCAAGTTTGCACCTTTCCACCACTCGACTTAAATCATGAGTTACGACAGCCCTGATTGTTTGAGTTGCTTCATTTTGGCATTTCTGAAACAAATGTGAAAGTCGAAGGGATCAATTATAGAAAAGACAAGAGACATTTTCATCAAGAAATGTGAGAATTGAACTTTACCTGGAAATATTTATTCTGGGCTTTTATTAAAAGTTCTGGTGAGCCTTTTGACGCCAGTAGAATTGCATCTGCCCACCTCTCATTGTCTAAGCAAAGATTCACTGCCACATCAATGTATCCTGCTAATAGAGCTTGATTGATCTTCCCTTCGACACCTGTGAGTCAAATAAAGACTTTCAATTACAAGATTGCAGCTAATGTTTAGACCACTGCGTATTCAAAATCGATAACGTACTGGAATCGTCATAGGGTACTGACAGTTCTGTCTCTTTTTCGAGTTCTTCGGGCTCAGATGTACTTCCTAAGGTGTCAAATCCGTTGGCGTAGCCATCAGGTGCTCCTCTTCCCAGACCCTCCATGTCGTTTGTTACACCATTAATGTCACTTGATCCGTAATGTTCATCCAACTAAAATACGATTCAATCCTTTAAAATACAGATATGCATGCTAAAAATCTTTGATTCTTACTTTAGCTTTCATTTCCTCTGAGTTGAAGCCAAGCATTGATAAATACAAGTTTCGAGAGTTTTGCGAGAAACTTGCTTGCAAAAACTCCCACACTCGGGCTTCATTGGTGTCACCAGCGGAGATAGCCTACATAAATATACACGCATTTAGTCTTAAGTTGTCGTCCTTCAAATCTCCCGAAATAGTTTATCAATAGCTTACTTTCTCGGCACAATAGTATTCCAAAGATCCAGCATTTAATGTCTCTTCAAGCCTCTTGGCACGATCTATGAAGTTGGGAAGTGTAACGAGTTGAGAAATATTAACTTGGGCTGACACGGTTTGTGGCTGTCCTGGTTGGCTTGGAGCAGATTTTATGTTATTAAAGATGACCAATTTTCCACCAAACTGAATTTGAATTCAAAATACCATTAGCAATAGCACAACCTTAAATAACATAGACATGACACGTGGACATGGATCAATGAAGTAAATGACTTACAGCAAAGGAAGCTCCACAGGGTCGTTTAAGCCACTTTGGTGCATCTCTTAACTGTAACAGAGATGGCTGTTGCGACGGAATCGCTGTATTTGTCATTGTCAGGTCCATTCCCGGAAAACTGTCTGCTAGTTTCGATGATGTAACTGGATGCTGAGCCCCACCGGACAAACCAAATATGCTGACTCGACCGTCGTAGCTGGAAGATGCTATGACTATCGGGTTCTTGGGACAGAAACTAACATCAAAGCTGTACTGAGACGACGTAGGAATGTCGCATAACATTTCGTATCCCTACAAATGCCCCGGAGAAGATAAGTTAATAAGAATAACAGACCACTTCAATTTCTACAATTGTAAAGAGCCTTACAGGATATGGATAATTTGGGTTCCAACACAAAATTCTAGCATCCTTTCCACAAGTCAACAGCAAATCAGGATCTTGAGCGCACCAAGCCATTCCTAAAATCCCCCTTTGATGCCCGTGAATAACTTTCAACGGTGCGGTAGCGTATCGGAGATCCCATAATTGGATAACTGGGCTATTATCATCTTCCGATGCAAGGCACATTTGGGTAGCGACTTCAGGATGCCATTCAACGACTTTATATCGAATCTGTTCAACCAAAGTAAACGATCTTTAAGTCAATCTGCACGCAATTGGACAAAATATTATGCTGACTCAGGTAAAATTCGTTTACCTGTGAAGTGGTATCCGAAACTTTAATCACAGGCTCACTTTTCCTAAGATCCCAGACGACACATCGTGTTGAGAAAGTTGAAGCAAGAATATGTTCAACTGCATAGAACACGAACGTTATCAGCCTTTTCGTCATTTTACTCTTTGAGTCTTTGAGAATCATTTCTCACCTTGTTTATTCCACGACAAATGTGAAACATCATCAGCTGGTTGTATCTTACTTCCAGGGGCCATGGGAGTTACCTTCGGGCTGTTCAAATCCCAAATCAGAATTTCCGATTCTGATGCACCAGATGCCAACAGATTTGTCTGTAATTTATAATTCAATCGATATTTTAAATCAATTGTCATAAATCATGAATCCAATTATGTCCAGTCACTGACTCTGAACGGATTGAAATCCAAAGCTCGCACAGGACCGGTCTGTTTATTCCGCGTTAAAATCAAAGGATTGTCATTGTTGATAAGCTTGGCAGCATCATACACCTGCATGATTCCGTTGTCGCACCCACCAACAATGATTCCTGAAGGATGTTCCGCAGCAGCCTCTCCGATTCCGAAGGATCCCCATATTAACTTATGGAACCTATTAGAAACAAATGGCAATTTTGGATAGTATAATTCTTCTTCATTTCACTTTAATGTGTAAATATTGAAGTCCAAAACCTCTTGACCTTACCTATTCTCACAGGGCAATGTGACCTTCACTGGTAGGTCAAGCCCATGTTGTTTGACATCGAATTCATAGATCTCTAAACACGAGTTAGTACTGAACGAACTATCCAGCTGTTGAGCAGCTGTACCCACGGCCAAGTAAATCGGACTAACTTCCTTTGGCGACCACGCCACATTCGCAATTCTGTCGATTTCCTTTATCTTCATTTTTCAGAAGATTTTTGGATTGGCAAAATCTAAAATCTCTTCTTGCAGATTCGAAGTTAAAACGCAAAGTAACTAATATAAATTAACCACCGGCTCACTGTTGACTGTTTCACCCTGTAAATTAGAAAAAACAACTGTCAAGCTCCAACACAAAGTAATTTGAATAAACTGTCAAACAGTCTCATTACTCCAATTCAGATCTCCTGTCGACTGTCACATTAAAAGTAAAGTTTAATGATCTTTTTGATTACCTTCATAAACTTTTTTCATAACCCTGCCTACTACGGCTGCAACCAATGCAAATAGAATGCCCCAACGTCTTTGGAGGTGTTCTTTCTTATTTGAGAGAACTGATAAGCCGGTGTTGATAACGTCTGAGTTAACGTAAACACACAAACTGTAGCTAAAAGACACCCGAGGCTTGTCGACGTGGCTTATTTGTAAGGCTGGAGGAGATGACTTCTCAGTGCACACAAAACAAGTGATGATGAAGGAATTGCTCTTGCCTCTCGTAAGACTTCTATTACTATCTGTAGCCACTGGCCATGTTGCCACATTGGCAAACCATACAATCCTGAAATTATACTAAACTAATGCAATTTTATTTTATTTTTAGAATTTATTTCATCTTGCAGGGAATTGTCACATTCAGAAACATGCAGTCAAAATCGGAAATGTAAT
>JAQGAD010003033.1:0-11409 GCA_034696625.1 Isotomurus palustris
TGGTGATGAAAGCCCTCATAGAAGAGGGACAAGGGAACATCGGGAGAGAAATACAAGACATGGCGTTGAAGGAAGGTGCTCTCATGCGGCATCTACTAAACGCGTTGTTTGTTCAGACTAGCGACCCGCGACTGTTAACTCTACGTCAGCTATCGAGACATCTCATCGTCTTATGGACGAGCCAGAACCCTGCTGCCAATGAACTACTTAAACGCATCTTTGTGAGTTTATTAAGTTTTAAGTTGTTTGAAGAACTGTGTTTAATGGATTTCGTATTTCATGTGTTCCAGCCAATCGGTCTACTTCGATTTTTGGAGTCAAATGAGAAAGTGGAAACTCCCGACGAAGACTTGATAAACACGCGTGACAACTTGAAGATTGCGACAGCAGCTCATAAGATGCCCTCTCAGTTGGCACGTCAAGTTAGAAACGTAGAAAAGTTTGTTGAGAAACAGATAGAAGCAACGCTGCGTCATTGGAGGCTGAAGACGGCACAGGAAGTGAGGAAGCAGAGTCAGTTCCGACCTGTCGCCTTGAGAAAGCGACGACAAAATTTGACGCAAGAAGGAAATTGGCCGTTGTTTTATTATCATTTTTCGAGAGACCACGCAATGCCTGACTTGATTTGGAACTACCAAACACGAGAGGAACTGAGAGAAGCGCTCGCTGGGGAGATCAGACTCCTCGACAGCGACAGGGATCACGTGAGGGGACAGATTTGCTGGAACTTTGCAGACTTTCAAGTGCCGTTCCGATCGCTCGGAGATGAAATTAAAGTTGGAGGTTCGAATCAAGTTTAATCTTCCTTTAATTTGGAGCAAACTAACCAAAGTTGGAATGATTGCAGGTTACTATTTGAGGCTACTTTTGGAGGAGAACCTGAGTGGTTTTGTGATAAGGGAGCCACGTGAGTTCTTTGCAGATTTGTATCACCGATTCTTTCTCACGGGGAAACCGGAACTGCGGGGAATGTGTCTCCAAGCCATGACCATAGTCTACGAGAGGCATTGGGAAGACATTGGAGTCTTCAATGACCTCAAGTACATCATCATTATGTTAGAGAAGGTACACTGTAAATCTCGTTCTCACGCCAAAGCTTTGTTCGATTCTTGTTCTAAATGTGAATATGTTTCGCTTGTTTTAGTGCCAAGAGAAATCGGAAAGAGATAGACTTGTATTATTCGTGCAACAGTTGAGTCGTCACCCGGAGAATTCGCGAGAACTCGTTGGCTGCGGAGGCTTAAAAGTTCTGGTGGACCTTCTGACCCTCGCGCACCTCCACACCTCGCGAGCAGTGATTCCTACTCAATCAAACGTGATTGAGGCTGGGGAAGGGATGGAAAGAATGGATTGCCCAGAATGGTACTACATGAGAGGCGGCGAGAAAGTAGGGCCTGTAGGATTTAAGGAACTGAAGAATCTCTACGGGAAGAAAGAGATCGATGGGCGTACGAAAGTGTGGGCGAGTGGGTTGGAAACGTGGAAGATCTTAAGTGCGATTCCTCAGCTGAAGTGGTACATCGTTGCAGAGAAGCAAATAGGACTGATGGACGAATCAAAGTTGGCCAAAGTTGTTCTAGACATTCTCATTCAAGTCGTATCATTTTGTCCTGCGAAGATCGGAGATGCTGTGATACGACCTGTCCATAAGGCGAAGCAAGTGTTGAGTGATCCCTCAGGGTGTCTGGCCCACATCGTTCAAGTTCTTCTGACTTTTGACCCTGACGTTGTCGAGAGAGTAGCGACGCTTCTGTGCCTCGTTCTTGAAGAGAATCCAGTGGTGGGTCGTGTGTACGCGACAGGAGTCTACTTTTTCATAATGATGTATACGGGGTCAAACATCCTTCCCATCTCCAGGTTCCTCCACATGACTCACCTCAAACAAAACACCTATTCTGCTCAGCAGGTAAGACGATGCAAAACTGATCTTTGGTAGAACGAAACGCTGAAGTTTACTTCGTTGGCAGGGATCATCGGTGTGGCAGAAGTCGGTGATGGGTCCTTTGCTACCTGAGGCGATGGTGGCCTACCTGGAGAACCACGGGGTGGAGAAATTCTCGGAGATTTACTTGGGGGAATTCGATACTCCCGAAGCGATTTGGAGTGCAGCGATGCGGAGGCACCTCATTGAACGAATAGCCCTCCACATTTCTGACTTCACTCCGCGACTCATGTCCAATACGAGGGCGCTGTACGAATACTGCGCCATTCCTGCTGTCGTCTACGAGTGCCTTGAAACTGAACTTTTCTGCAATGTTTTCTACCTACGTAATCTTACGGACGAATTGAGGTGGGCACACTTGGTCAAATTCGTACACAAATAGATTTCTTTCCGTTACTCAACATTTATTGTTGTTTCTCAGATTCCCCTGTTGGCCAATTTCGACTCCTCTGCAGCTGCTGAAAGACGTGCTTCAAGCGTGGAAGAGTGAAGTGGAGAAGCAGCCTCCTCCGATGACAGTGACGGATGCTCTTCGTCAGTTAGAGTTGGAGGGTGAAGATAACTGGCAGGAGAAGGTTAAGCGAAATTACCGAAGGCTGGCTCAGAAGTACCATCCGGATAAGAACCCAGCCGGGAGGGAGCGGTTTGAGGAGGCGAATAAGGCGTACGAATTTTTGTGTTCGCGGTATAGTAAGGAATCGGACAGTCCGGATCCGAAGAGGATAATTTTGATACTAAAAGCGCAGTCGATTTTGTTCAAGCGGTACGGAGACGTACTCGAGCCTTACAAATACGCTGGCTACCCTATGCTAATCAAAACAATAGAACTAGACGTTAGCGACGACACTTTGTTCGCCCAAGAAAGTCCCCTCCTTCCGCACTCTGTCGAAGTCGTTTATCACACCCTCAACTGCTCCGCCCTCAACGTAGAGGAACTACGGAGAGAAAAAGGGTTGGATTTGCTACTCAGAGCCTTCGACAGGTGTGTTGCTGTGTTAAACAAAAGTGCAAAGCCTGGAGAAACCGGCGTTCTCGTTTGTGGCCACGTTATGAACTGTTTCGGAGTGGCCACCAAGTTTCAACTGTGCAGAGACAAACTCGTTGAAATGCCCCTTCTTGCTAGTCACGTTTGTAGGGTCCTCGAGTTTGATGTGAGTTTAACATACAGCAAACTGGTACCATTGCGGAAGCAGCCTTCCAACGATTAACCCAACTTTTATTGTTTCCCAGCATTTGACAAAGTTATGCAGCGTTGCAGCGGAGACTGTTGCCTGTATGTCGATCGACACGATTCTGCAGATGCATCTTCTTCAGTCGGGAGTACTGTGGCACTTGCTCAAGTCTTTGGTGAACTACGACTACACTCTTGAAGAGGCTGGAGTGAAGGCAGAGGAAGATTCGAACGAACAAGTGCTGAAAAACAACTTTGCCAAGAAGAGCGTGACGGCCTTGAGGTCCCTGTGTGGCGACGGAGACAAACTCCCTGTCAACGATGTGATAAGAGCGAGTCTGGATTCATTGCTCCTTCCTTACGGAGGAAAGATGGTGAGGGAAAAGGAGCCGGAAGTCGTCCTGAAGACACTCAACAGCAACTGCTGCAACCCGTACCTCATCTGGAACAACAAGACGAGATCAGAGCTGATGGAGTTCTGTGATGACCAGCTGGCTTTACTCAGGAGCGGTGAGAACGATATGACGTACGGCTGCGGATTCGGATACTCTGCACACAAAGGAGAACTCGTTGTTGGTAGGTCGTCAGTTGCATTCAACTGGTTCAGGTGTTAAAACGGTGGAGTTAATTTGGTTTGTTTTATGTGTACAGGGTCGATATTCATCAGGATTTACAATCAGGACCCTTCGTTTAAGCTGGAAGATCCAAAGGAATTCATCAATCACTTGCTAGCTTACATTTCTACGTCAGATATGAACCAACAAGATCCTGTGTTGGTGAACGAGTGTTTGCTCGCCCTGACGAACGCCCTCAAGTCCAACGCAGGGCTGGAGTCTATGTGCAAGGGCAAATTCCGTCTACTTGCCCGTTACCTCATGAGCACAGACTACGAGAAGAACGTTCTCCAACTCCTAACGTGCCTCATGTCGAGTCAAGACTGTGTTGGTGATGTGGTGGGCATGGGCATCGTTCCTGGACTCCTCGTCGTCTGTGGGAGGAGTACACATGCGGAAACTACTCTGCTTTGCCTAAACTGTTTTGGAATGCTCGTTGCTCATCCGCAAGTCGTCAAAGAGGCTATCATTAAAGGTAACACGTCGTGTATTCTTTAATTCCTGTTCGAGAATTAGTCCAACGTTATCTACTTCTATGGTCTAACGTAATGGTAATTCGTGTTTTCAGGTGCGATAATCTACATGTTGGACTTGTTTGGAAACGACAGGATAGACCCGGTTATTCGTCAAAAGTCAGCAGAGCTGTTGTCTCGTTTGTGTTCGGACAAATTGTCAGGTCCGCGAGTGAAGATTCTTCTCTCCAAATTCCTCCCTTCGATCTTTCCGGAGGCGATGGAAGAGTCTGGTGCCTCAGCAGTCTTGTTGTTTGACTCCACAACGGAGAACCCAGAAATCGTTTGGACGGACGAGATGCGTTTCCGCGTTCGATCAGAAGTATCCCAGTTGAAGAAAGACCTCCTCCTGAACCAGTCGAGGGACTTGTCGTTCGACTTCAAGTTGGGCGAGAGTTATAAAGTGAACTACGCTAATGACGAGTTGGTGGTGGGAGGAATATACCTGAGACTCTACGTAGCTAACCAGTCATGGAATATACGGAAGCCACGCGAGTTTCTACGAGACTTGCTTGAACACGCCTTCACTCCAGTAAAGAAAAGTAACGAAGGAGAAGTGGAACTTGTTGGAAGTTCACTAGGAATTTTACTCACGACGCATCCCTACTTATGCGACCAGCTCCCCGCAATGGGCTACATGAACAAAATAATGTCTACTTTAGAAACACGTCAAAGTGCAGTCATCCTCGTGAGTATTTCGAAAAATCCGGCGTGTGTTGACTCGCTATGCCAAAATGAGTCTAGTGTCAAGAGTATCGTGAATGGAATGAAGAAGAGCAAAGACATCGTCGGTCTTGCCTGCGAGGCACTCAACCACATCTACTCACAGGGAAAGTCCGAACTCGTTGGACAAGCTGTGCGCGCTGACCTCATCCCCGTTCTACTCGGAGTCCTCAAAAACAGAGAGTTCGGGACTGCCGTGAAGGCTAACGTCGTCCACTGTCTCCAATTCATGGAACGCGATGAACGACACGGAGAGGAAGTCAAAGCCATCCTTTCGAAGTCAGACGTTTGGAAGCAGTACAGGGACCAGGTGCGACTTCACACTCACTTCTTAATTAGGATTTGGTAGGCTCACCTGAAAATCTGAACATATGTGTGTTGATTTTGTTACAGAAACACGACCTGTTTTTGTCGGACAACCCAGTGGCAGGATACCTGACGGGATCGTCGAGTGTGGCTGGCTACCTGACGCAGGGCAGTGTGGCCAAATCTTCCATTCCCAACTCTCCCCCTCCAGTGATTGAATAATATTGGACTTGTTTACTACTTAATTATATACTTTCTTATTATGCATCGCAGCAGCGTGACACTTTCGCTCAATAAAATGTTATTCTGACGGACTTCAACAAACCCACACTGTCGCCCTTGACCTTCATTTCTGCATTCCTTGTCATTCGTCACATTCATTACATCGTCACACCAAAAAGTTCCATATTAATATTCCATTTGAAAGCTTCTTATATGAAACAGTACCTGCTATCGTCTGATCCAACCTTTATCACTCTCTAGTTCAAATGTGTGAATGAAAGGCGGGGAGAGAAATGACACGAGGAATGAAGAGTTTGTTGTTGTTCGAGTTGAGACGAGGAGGATCCCTTCTCGGTCGACAGGGCTGGTTGAGGACCCTCGTCACTTCAGCAGGAGGAGGAGAGTCACAGGGCCCAAAGCCTTTGCTACGCAGAAAAGAAACAAAGCAGACGGGCGTGGTAAGATTTAATCATTCAAAAACATTTCAACAGAAAAGTGATTGTTTACTTTACGACTTGTTTGGAACGAATGTAGGGAGCTCCGTTTGTGGACAGGAAGGAGGTGCAGGTGCGCGGGGGGAACGGTGGGGACGGCTGCATTTCACTTGCTCACATCTTCGCCAACGAAAACGCAGGTCCTGATGGGGGCGACGGAGGAAACGGAGGTCACGTCTTTTTCAAGGTAATCCCCAAAGGTTCCTCCTCTGACCAGCTAGCAAATGTTTCAAAGATCCGTTTCTTATCTTTGCAGTCGACGTCATCGATCAGAAGTTTGGCTCACCTGAGTTCAATAACAATCGGGATGAATGGAGGACGAGGTGGGACGTGCAATTGTTCGGGGAAGAATGGGGAGCACACGATAGTCCAAGTTCCTCTGGGGACGATAATGAAGGACCCCGTGACGAAAGAGAAGCTGAAAGACTTGAACACGGAGAATGAGTTGTTTCTCGCTGCACGTGGGGGTTGTGGGGGGAAGGGGAACAAGTTCTTTGCTACTCCTGAGAACCAAAGTCCAGAGATAGCCGAGTACGGCGGAGAGGGAGAAATCGCACGTTACCTCGTTGAACTCGCAACCATCGCAGAATTTGGGTTTGTGGGGTTCCCGAACGCTGGGAAGTCGACGCTGCTGAGGGCGATCACCCGGGCGAGACCGAAAGTCGCTTCGTACCCGTTCACAACCACCAAACCCCACGTGGGTGTCGTCATGTTCGATGATCTCGTTCAAGTCAGAGGTGAGTGCGGATAGTCCAAGTTAATTGCAGAGCTTTAATTGAATCATGCATCATCTAACGCTCTGTGTGTGTAGTTGCGGACACTCCTGGTTTGATAGAAGACGCCCACCTGAATCGCGGCCTGGGAATTCACTTCCTGCGTCACATCGAGCGATGCCTCTGCCTCGTTTACGTCATTGACTTTTCAGCTGAGTCGCCTTGGGAGGAGTACGAAACACTTCGCTCCGAACTGAGGCACTACGACATGTCGCTCCTCACCCGTCCCTTCCTCGTCGTCGCGAATAAATTCGACACGAAAGAGGCTAAGGAGAACCTTTCGGAGTTCAAGCCGCGATACCCGGACCTCAAGGTGTTTCCCATTTCAGCGAAATACGGAGCCAATCTGAAAGACTTTCTCACCGAACTGAGGAGAGTTTACGACCTGAACTGCACGCAGGAGAAGACAGAAACCGTCTACAATCCTGTGAGGTTCACTCAGGAGGTTAAGAGTTGGAGATGAGAGTGAAATGCTAACAAGTTTTAATTGTTGAAATTGGACCGTAACCGAATGTTTATTAAATTTTAGTTTGGGTGGCAAAAAAGGCAACAAGAATTAATTTATGAATGAATCAGCATAGCTTCAGTTTAGCGAATTCAACGGCGGTTTTGACTGCTTCGTCGAAGTTGATGTTCTTTCCTTGGGCTTGAGCTGACTCGGCTTTTCCTCCTCCCTTTCCGTCGACAACTTTGGCGACAGCGGCGACCCACTCGTTTGCTTTGAGTCCCTTCTGAATACCATCGGTCGATACGGTGGAGAGAGCGAAGATTTTTCCTGCCTGATCGTCCACCGTGAAGAAAAGGGCAGAGGTGGCTGGGCTGAGCGCCTTCACCTGTTTCAACGCAGCGTCCAGAGCTTTGGTGTTGTTTTGGGCGGGAAGGACTTTGACGATGAAAGGGTCAGTGGGAGGAGTCTCGACGAGTTCTCGTTTCACGTCCTCCACCACCTGGTTGAGGATCTGCGCTTTGTTCGCTCTGTCCTTGTCGTCAAGCGCTTTCTTCTTCTCCTTCAGAATGTTCCGCAAGTCGTCCTTCTTCCAGTAGGGAATGCTCGCTTGAGAAATCTCGTCACCCAACTCGATAATCACTTTCCCTTGCTCAGCCTCGTTTTCTATGTTCTTCACCCTCTCCTCAAGTGCAGCAGCCTTCTTCAACGCGCGAGTCGCTTCCGGGCCCGTTAAAGCTATAATTCTACGGATTCCCTTCGCTATCGCCTCTTCACTCGATATCACAAAGTCTCCAATGTGCCCCGATCGGAGCAGGTGCCTGCAAAACAATAAGCAACAGGTTAGACTTTTTTGCTGCTTGTAGGTGGGGTAAATTATTCGCTTAGTTAGCTTACGTTCCACCGCAGAATTCAATGGACGTGTTGAGTCCAGCTGGGCTGGTGGGGTCAGCCTCAAGTTTGTCAACAGGGACGCCGACAGAGACGACCCTCACAGGGTCAGGATAAGCCTCGTTGAAAACCGCACGGAGTCCCTGGATGGACTTGGCAGTTGACAAACTGCTCTCCTTCGCAAACACCTCAACGTCAGAGTCGACCATCTTCTGGGAAATCGCCTCAGCCTCCCTCACTTGAGCTGAAGTCATCGCAGCCTGCAAAACAACACCCAAATTATTACCACAAAAGTCACACACTAAACTTTTAGAAGGACTGTTTACCTTAGCGGAGAAATCGAATCTGAGTTTATCAGGAGCGACGTGGCTTCCCTTCTGTTCAGGTTCGCTTTTAAGAACAGCCCGGAGCGCAAAGTTGAGGATGTGAGTTCCAGTGTGGTTGTTCATAATGAGTTTCCTCCTCGCCCCGTCCACCTGAAGTTTCAGTTCATCTCCAACGCAGAGGGTTCCTTCGACAGCGCCGATGTGGCAAACGTATCCTCCCCTCACTTGAGTGTTCTTCACGAGGAACTCGGAGTCATCCTTCACGAGACTCGTCATGAACCCTTCGTCGTGAATCTGTCCTCCCTGATCAGCGTAAAAGTTGGTTTGGTCGACGATGAGGCTGCACGTGGTTCCGGAAGTCACTTCCTTCACGAAACCCTTCGCATACCGAATGGCGACGATTTTAGCGTTGATGGTTGGGAAGTCATACTGACTGGGCTCGAGTGCGGTGTAGTTGTACTTGAACGAGTCGTTTGTGGGTGGAATGCCCATTCCCTGTAGTTCTGAAATAGCGTGGACATCCAACGTCAGTCCGTCATCTTCTGCGCCTCCCTTTCCTTGCGAAATAAGCTGGGCCTTCTTCTTCGCCTCTTCGTAGCCAACCATGTCGACTTGGAGTCCTCGTTCTTCGCACATAAGCTGCGTGAGGTCAACTGGGAACCCGTAGGTGTCGTACATTCTCCATGCAACGTCACCTGGAAGCGTCTTGCTGTCTCCCTTTAGCTTAGAAACTGTTCTCTCAAGAAGACTCCTTCCTCTGTTGAGTGTCTTCAAGAACTGAGTCTCTTCCTCGTTAATGATGTCTTGGACTTGTTGAGGGTCTCGTCGGACTTCAGGGAACGTGTCACCCAAAATTGAAACGACGACGTTCACGAGCGAAGCGAAGAAGCCAGGTTTCGCACCGAGTTTCTCGATGGAGTATCGGATTCCTCGACGGAGGATTCTCCTGAGGACGTAGCCTCTGCCGGTGTTGTCGGGACTTCCTCCGTCACTCAAGGCGATTGTTAGTGTTCGAATGTGGTCAGCTACGACTCTGTAAGCCATGTCGATTCCATCAGAGTCATCAGCTCCTACTTTGCCCGTGTAGGCTCGTGAGCCTGTGGCTTCCCTGATGGCGTCAAAGATCGGGACGAACAAATCGGTGTCGTAGTTGGATCGCTTGTCTTGAATCACCGACACGATTCGCTCAAGGCCCATGCCGCAATCGATGTGCTTCTTTGGGAGAGACTTTAGTGAGCCGTCAGACTCCCTGTTGAACTGGATGAACACGAGGTTCCACACTTCCAGGACGTCAGGGTCGTCCATATTCACAAGGTCTGCAGCGTTCCTCCCTCCGATCCTGTCGTAGTGGATTTCACTGCACGGACCACACGGTCCCGTGTCTCCCATCTCCCAAAAGTTGTCTTTCATTGAGCCAGGCAGGATGTGCGCCTCTGGAACACTAAACAAGCAAAATAAACCAGTCAAGTTATGTGAACTATTTCGGTTTGCGGCATAAAATTATTGTCTTTTGTGCGGTTACCCAAGTCCGAGCCAGAGTTGTTTGCACTCGAGGTCAGGTTCCAGGCCACCGTTGGTGTCTCCTCCGAAGTAAGTGACGTAGAGACGGTCCGCAGGGATCCGCATGACTTGAGTGAGCCACTCCCACGCCCACGTGCAGATCTCCTTCTTGAAGTAGTCGCCGAATGACCAGTTGCCCAACATCTCGAAGAACGTGTGATGGTAAACGTCCTTCCCCACGTCCTCCAAGTCGTTGTGCTTTCCTCCGGCTCGGATGCACTTTTGGGTGTTCGCAACTCGAACCCACTTGGCTGGACACAAACAAAACGTAATTCACACTATGTTTAGATTTAGAACACGAGGTCAGTAAGTAAACACTCACCCATGTCGGAGTTGGGGTCGACAGATCCGAGGAAGATGGGTTTGAATTGGTTCATTCCGGCGTTGGCGAAAAGGAGTGTGGGGTCATCGTGGGGGATGACGGAGCTCGAGTGAACATACGTGTGACTATTCTTCTTGAAGAAGTCGATAAAACTCTGCCGAATGGCGGACGTCGACAAACTGTTGTCCATGCTGAAGTTGTTTCCTGATGAACCGGCTGCCCAGAAGAACAATTCAGATTTGGAGTAAAAATATGGTCGAGAACGACTTCCCTGTCACTTCACCAATTCTCTCTGCTGAGTTGCCCCAGGCAGACACCAACCACCACCACCAAACGACCAAACCAATGCGCTCATTCTTCGATTCCTCAGCCACTCTCTCCTCCGTCTGATGCAATGCAGTTCACTATGAAATAAGTCATTGATCTTGGGCGTCACCTCTTCTTCCACTTCATCCTCGTAGGTCAAGGTACGTTGTGGGGGGTCAAGGGGAAGCAGGGGAAAGTCATCTTGCCCCTCAAAGTCTTTATGTCATCCAGAAATCCAGCTCACGAGGCCGGAAGGCACATGGAGGCGGTGGTGGTGCATGGAAATGCGTAGGGAATGGCGTGAAGACGAGTACAGGACCAGAGAAACATCTCCTCACGAAAGCACTCTTGGCCGAGTGGTTAAGGCGACAGACTTGAAATCTGTTGGGGTTCCCCCGCGCAAGTTCGAATCTTGCAGAGTGCGAATTATTTTTGGTGTTTTTTTTCTTGGCACTTGATCAAAAGGAAGGTAGACGGGTTAGTAGGTGTGCAGAGATAACCCGTGGGAATTTGCAGCTCACCGGGTTATCGGTAGAAGACCCGTACTCCCACAGAGATTAAAGATTAAACTTTTTGTATCACGTTCCCCTTACGCACCAGCGGAGCTTTAATGCTTTTCTTGAGCTACTTGTTAGTTTTCAAAGAATCCATTACATTACACCTAATTACAAGACGACGATTAGGTTAACACTGTTCAAAGAGCAACAGGAGTTTCTGCAGGAAAGGACGATTAAGTAACGTATGCGATGATAAATGATGATAACCGACTTTAAAGAATGAAGATGCCAAAATGCCAAGCAGA
>JAQGAD010003034.1:0-11408 GCA_034696625.1 Isotomurus palustris
AATCAAATTATTTTTAGAACAAACACTTTTGATTTCTTGCGTGAGTGAAAAGAAGCCATTAATAATACTATATACTACTACAGTTTCTTCTGTGGTATAAGGGAACCTGAAATCTCAGGTCCCTTAATTTTATGTCGCTTATTTGATTCGGTAAGACTCATTGTGCGAAACCTACTTTACCAAACAATTTGCCAGCAAAACTTACCCAGAAGACAGAAGGTGATTAGAAGTTACAAGTCAACAACTCACACTGGGGATTGGAGACTATTAGAGTCGTCAACACGCAAAATTAAAATATTTGCATATCTCCTCCTCATATGCAAATTCTGAATCGCAAGCAAATTCGCAATAAGCAAGTGGGTTGCTTAGGACTACTTGAGACTGGAGGAGAGCAGAGCGGAATTGAGCCGATGTCTTCAGGGCTGCAGAAAAGAGACTGCTGAAGATTTCGCTGAAGATCCTCGCTTATAAAGCCCCCATTCCAGGAAGAAACGTTCAGTAAAAACGTTTGTGATTAGCTATCGAGGTCAACCAGGCTATTAAAACCTCCAAGATTTAATGTGACCTCCGGTTGAAGGAGGATAAAACTTATATAAAATAGTTACCAAACGAGTTTTCACTTTGTTCTATTCTATACTTTTTTATTTTTGTACTTGAGTCATAGTCTCAACTCTCAAAGTCCACACTCATGATTATTACCCTATTGTGAAGAAGGCGATAATTATTGCAGAGTATAATGATGAATGGTATATTTATAGGATTATAGGAGTAGAAATAAGTACTTAGAAAAAAAGATTTGTCCATTTGGTGGTTCGACTTTTCTATCGAATACCTCCTACACTGACATGTTAATATTAAGATTCGCTTGAGTAGCGTCTTTTGACTCTTGCTTTGTATGAAGCCCTCTAATAGCTCATCGGATCATATAGAGTGACAATATTATCCCCTCCCCCTGATTTTGTGATATACTTAATTCTCTCCCTTCGACTGCATCATGGCTTTCATGGCTGGATATTCTTTAAAAGGAAACATTTATTACACAATTCAACGTATGCAATGAATGAAAACTATGAGACCAACTGCTGTTAGAGTATCGACCCTTCATTAAAAGAACACTTTGGCCTTGGATTTATTTTAAGATTAGGATAAGCAGGGTGAAATAGCCTTGAAACCAACTATGCAGTTGCTGAATTTATTAGATAATTATACTGAAATATGAAATGAGAATTCGCTCAACACAACCACACATCCTGTCCGTCGGGTCAGTACGTAAACCGTCAATCGCACTAGAATTTTATCGGGCCTGTGAACAGATTTCTTAATTTTATGCACATCTCGGCTATGAATAAATGACTTGGATGGAATTCCCCAGAAAGCAAGCTGTGTAAAAACAGAATGAGAAGCAGATATATTTGTAGGAAATGAGCACAATCATGAAGTTGCTTAAGTTGGAAGATAATGGAGAAGTGTGAAAGACACTAGCCTTCTCATTTCACTCACTTGTTCTGCACATCACCAGTATGTAATCGTAAAGCTCTCCAGAGAAGAATAAATTATCTCGTGTTTTGCACCTTTTTCTTATTCACATGTACACAAAATTATATTACTTTCAAATGAACTCGTGAAGGAATACTTCAATCATCTTCATGGCATTTGTATCTCACTCTTTCGTTTACTTTTCCTTTGCAGAGGTGTGGAAGAAACTCAAATCATCATTTACACTGAACCCAATTGTACATCTGCTACTTCCGATTTGTTGACGGACTTCCTCAACTCAACTTCCTCATCCGATTCACAATCACAAGGACTCGTAGGAACGACTTCAAAGTCTGTAGACGGGAAAGTCACTACTCCTAAACCATCATCTGTTGAAAGACCAACTAAAGGACCTGGAGGAATTAAGAATGAAACTGGAAGCTTTCCAATACAATCAGAATCTTCCCAAGTGAACGAGCAGCCTGGAAAATCTGTCAACAGTTCAAAATCCGGTGGTCAAAGAAGAAGAAGGCGAAGAGCTGAGAAGCAATTGGAAGTCGGAGGAGAAAGTCTCATATTAGACAGGAAGAATGGTTTGGGTAGAGATCAAGACGTTGGAGACATCCCAGCAAAGAACCATTCATCAGTGAAAACTGAAGCCCCAGTGGCTGTCTATTTCTTTATGAACGATAAACACGGAAATTACGATCAAGAGCTGACCATGGCTTTCATACAGTTTTGGAATGAAACAACTAAAAGTAACCAAAGCGGGGGAGCCCTCGAAGGAATCTTTTATCAAAAGGTAAGTCGAGAAATTAATAGCTAATAGAACATAACATTTTTTCAACACACTTATTGTTCCTGAAAGTTTTGGCAATCTTTGCGAATCAAATAATAATTTGTAGTATTTCCTCAATCAAACACGGCTCAAGATTTCTATCACACGCGTGTAAATTAAGATGTGGTTGATTCCATCAATTCTATTTTTTGTTACATTTACTTTACAATTTCATCTTTATTTGTTGGTTCCTTCAGACACCTCCAAATAACCTTCTGCTTACAGACACGCCTGAAATCTGTCCATGTAGAATGTACAAATGAATGATGATGATAGGATGAAACCAAATCAAAATCTAGTGCAGGTTTATCTCGATGCTTGATATGGAAAAGTGAAAAATCTTAATGATACGGAATGATCCATAAATTACTAGAAAACAACCCATACATGGTTAAAAATTAGGAGTAAATTCGTTGGTGTAAAAATTGCTTTCGATTTCAATGGGCAGCCTCTGAGGCATTGTTGGCTATAAATCTGAGTGAAATGGCATATTCTTCTGTACTTAAATCAAGATTACTGGGTCAATGTTTTTTGTGTATGTATCAATCAATTTACTAGATTACACGCCTCAAGGTAAAGTTCGTGTTTGATCGAACTTTACTGTATCTCCTATGGGAATCTCACAACGTGTAGGCAATTCGAATTATATTACAGGAACCTGTAATATCAAAATAGCGAAACAGCCAAATAATAAACTTTCCTACGTTCATCCTTAATGATTAGCTAGGACGCAGAATAACACGAAAATAAGCGTCTGGGTAGTCTCGTAAATATTTATTTGAGCTTGAATTCCTTTCGTAAGTCTGGTTGAGTGCATCAGAGATTGAAATTACTTTGATTTGGTTGCTGGCTCCTTCGGCTTAAAAATCTCATTTGCACACACAACGCATTTTATTGTTGTACTTTGTGTAAATTGGCTTGGAGCGTACGTATTATAATGACTTATGATTTATTGTGTTGAATTCTTACAGATCAAAAATGTTGGAATGTTCTCATCAAGTCAGCTTGTGGCTCCAGAAGACTCTGAGACTAATGAAAACTCGGGGATCATTGCTGCTATTGCTATTGCATCTATCGCTGCTACTTGTCTCTTCCTCATTGGAGTTCTTCTGGTAAATGAATTACTGCTGTTTAATGGATGAGATATGGGTTTATTAGTGGCATGAGTATTGATTTTCGATTATTACTGTCCTGTGTAGCTGGTACTCCGTCATCGTCAAGCACAAACCAAGTTTGCAAAGAGGTGCACTCCTGTTACCCTTGATGACTACAGTTTGGACAACATTTCCTTCTCCAACAGCTTTAGAAGGAAGCAAAGGCTTCGAGGGTCAAAGAGATCGTACACTAATGCTGCATTTGATGATCAGGTATATTGCTTCGTAAATCAAGTTTACAGGAACTATCTTTTAATGATTTGACTTAACTCCTTCACTCATTTATTTTAAAGAACGCTCCATCGAGAACGGTGAATTCATCAACACTTCACGCAGCTTTGACAGACGTGTCTGGATTAGAAACCGAATTCAAGAAGATTCCCAATGTAAATCCAACATTAGACGACATTCCGCAAGGGGCAGAGAAGAAGAATCGCTACGCGAATGTCATTCCTATGCCAGACACTCGAGTTTTAATGACGTTCCAAGAGGAACAACCTAATTCAGATTATATTAATGCGAATTATGTCAGGGTGAGTTCTGCTTTCCTTGTGGTTTACAAACAAATTCATTTAGTTTGGCATAGCAAAAAAACTTATTTTTTTAATATGCAAAGGGTCCAAATGGAGATGCGAAGAGATACATAATCACTCAAGGTCCACTGGACGACACAACAGTGGACTTCTGGAGGATGGTGTGGGAGCAACAAGTCAGAGTCATTTTCATGATTACCGATTTTGCCGAGGCAGGAGTTGTAAGTGTTCCGTTCATATAAACTAAAAAGCATATCTATTTCAAGTCATATCTGAATATTTAACGGTGTTATTTGATTCTTCCTTAGCCGAAATGTGCGGACTACTATCCTCGGTCAGAGACAATAGACTGCAGTCAACTTCACGGTGACTATCAAGTAACGCTTGAGAAGCGCGATGTCACTGAGAACTGCATTACTTCTTATCTGGTCATTAAGGTACCTTAAAAAGTCATTTAAGCCGATGAACCACAATTACACATCGTTAAATTGGATCTTCACACATAACTATTAACTATTTGTGTAGGATATGGAGAGAAACCTAAGGAGAGATGTAATTCATTTGTGGTACCATTCGTGGCCTGACAAGGGAGTTCCACCAACTGGTAAACCCACGGCAGATTTCCTTCTTAAAGCAAGAAAGTTTACGAAGGAGCCCACGCCAGTCCTTGTGCACTGCAGGTATGATTTCATCTAATTCAACATGGTATTAACTAACTTCCTACTCGATAAAAGTCATATAATCTTTTATACTTTTAATAGCAACGGTACTGGACGAAGTGGAACCATCGTCGCATGTGATATTGCCATGAAAGAGCTCGAGACAAATCAGAAAGTAGACATTCCAAGGATTGTTTTAAAAATCCGACAAGATCGTGCTGGTTCAGTTCAAACGAGAGAACAGTACACACATATCTACGAAGTTCTTCATTATTACTCTAATCGAATAGCTCCTGTTCAAATGGAATCAATTCCTTAAACTCAGAGATACACTTCCAAACATTCATTTGTTTGAACGATGAATCAAGTATGCTGTGCAATTAAGCATACGCAACCAGTCAATCGGGTCTTATTAATCAAGACTCACAGAGTTTAGAGAATAACAAACTATTACCAATGCATAATGTTCGGTTGCACTTCCGAACCTTCTCTGTGTGTGTCTTGTTACGTAAGAAATGATTTTAAGTCATAAAAACTTCTTCTCTATTTAAACTGTTGATAGTCTATTTCTACTAATGTATTAAGAGAAACCACACAATTTATCCTATTCAGTTATTAGTAAATAAAGTATTTATTATCATATCACTGTGATTAACGTTGCTTCAAATAGCTCATTATCTCGGTCATAGGCGTAATCAGTCAGAACCTCAGACAGCGTTGCATTCTCAAGAAGCTACGTCATATTATGACACAAGGGCATTTCATGCATTTGCCGTCCTTTTGGTTTTCAGATGAACCAACTACAATTTATTATTACACAGTGTAAGTGCACATGAGACAAACATCATAAACTTTTTAATGTCACTGGAATTTCAATACGATAAAGGATGGAGTGCAGTAATTGAGCAATTGATGGGTTACTTCTTACTGTGGTTAGACTTGCACTTGTCTTCTGCTTCGACTGCATCTTCATCTTCTTCGTCCTTCTTCAACAACTCCTTCGCCGCCTTGAACTCCTGGTAATGAGCCTTCCTCTTACTCTGGAAATCCTTGTCGTGTTGAGCATTCCCACCGGAAGTTCCAGTGGAGACTCCTAAAAGCTTTTGCGCCACAAGGTCAGCATCCAGTGCCTGAGGAGGAGGACCAGATCGCACAAAACTGGACTGTCTCTCAAACCCTTCAGTTCCATCCTCAGGCTCCAAGTATTCGCTATAAGGAGTCTTCGGCTCGTCAATCTTAATGAATCCGTAATCTTTATCCGGAGGATGGAAAGTTGCTTTTATATTTGACTCGTCGAATTTTAAATGGTCTGGGTGTTTGGAAGTTGATGGCATATCTTCTGATTCAACGCTACCTGCGCAAATGAACAAGTTAATGTCAAAATTCATTATTTAAAATTGTTCTTTATAATATTATACATTGAATACATAATACATTCAGCATTCTCTACTACCCAATAAGGTGTACCTCTGTCATGCTTCTTCAAAATGCTTTTGGTCGGCTGAGTATTAGAATTTTGAGCCATCACGATCACAATCGGATTGTATTCTCCGCTCAGAAATCAAAAGATTTGCTCTGGTCTTCATTTATCTACGTGATCGTCTTATTGAATCGACCATCTTGAAGATAATGAACTAACTACTATAAAGGACCTGTTGACGCTTCACGCTTATCATCTGACGGTCATAGAAACACCTTCGACTCGTCATGCAGTATCCACCTGTAAGCTATATAGTGAATTTGTCAATAAGATTCGAACATGAAATAGAAACAGATGCATTTGAAAGTGGAGGCGAGTTGAGACAAACTTCCTTTCAATCCTTGGCATTCCTTGGTTGAGTTTGTGGTTTGAGTTGATGTCTATGGAACATCTTTTCCTTTCCTACTTCGCAAATAAATTGACCTAAAACGAATGACGCGTATTTTCGCAAGTTTACTTTGGAGATGCATCCACTTATTTGAAGGGTTGTTGACTTAAGATAACACTGAAAAGGGAGTCTGTTTAGTAAACAAACTGAGACCAAGATAAAGAGAACTCGCAAGACTGATTTAGCTACATACAATTGGAGTTTGCAGTGCTAAATGTCGACTGCGGTTAACCCGACTTGTGTTCGCAATTAGAATCTTGGTTAAATAAGATGGTTGGTAAACTAATGCATAGCTGAAACTGAACAGTGTTCTGTCTGTGTGGTTTGTTTTCAATATATATTTAATCATGACTGTGTGACCGATATTGCTGAAAGCTCTTTAGCATATTCTTCATTAAAATATCTGAGGTGGCAAGAGGAGTTGTTCAAGGAGATTCAGTAACGGACAGGAAAAGTCTCCAGCGGATATTTGATACTCTCTTATCTTTTATACTCCAGCAGAAATCGTGTTTAATGTATATACTCGTCGTTAACACACAGAGACATAAACTTAAGCCCAAAATATGTTTGTGTTCAGCCTTTCATGCAATCCATAACACCGCACTATTCATTTACTATTCATACACTTACTCAGACACACTCCATCAGCGATTGTCTTAATTTCAGAATGCTCATCCACACACGACACTTCTTCATTAGACTTTAGTTCCTCACGTAAAGATAAATTAGAAGTGTAATTAAGTCACGTAAAAGTCACTCTCAGCTTAGTTGCACTCGAGGCTTTTTAACTTACACTAGGAAAGTACTTGTCATCGATCTAAAGTTGACGACTGTTTGTCAACTGGAAAATAACATTAACTAAATATTCTAGTGAAATTCAGAAAAGCATATTGCAAGTGTCTCATCATTAGTTCAGACTCTAAACAACGAAGTTACTCATGAATCAAACCACAATATTTCATTGCACTGGTTGAGTTGACGGAACTGGCAGACTGAACAATTACTTGGAACTTGGAACTCATTTCAAACACAGATACCCAGTGCAATATCTCATTCATAACATTATAATATAGCCGTTGACATTACGACTTTTTGGTGAACAAAATGGAATTCTGCTCATAATTTCCTTCGCGATTACCTTGAATTTGTCGCATACATGCTACACAGCCAGCCAAACGGTTATAAAGTAGTCGCGCTGTGTGTCTCCGATTATCTAAGATAGGACTGAAGCCACAGGAAATATATTCCTTTAAACAAATTTTAAGGTAACATAGTTTTTCTGTGGCCTTTTTTGTGTCTATATATCTTACGAGTGAGCAAGTTAATAATTAATAATAATAATCGAATTGATAATCAACCCGCTAGCTCCCATTTTCATGAGTTTTGCCGTGGTCGCTAGTGGTCAAGATAAGCATATCTTTGTGATCTAAGACAATAACAATGAACACGCACATTAATGTGTTATAAAATAGCAGCAAACCTTCAGAAACTATACATTTGTAGAACAATTTTTCTAATGGAGTGATTTTCTAACCGGTGTGCTTCTCTGAGAATTGTAATGCCACCTAAATTATTTGTTTTTGGAACATGGACGTCATTAGTTTCAGTGTTAGTGTGCTTATCGACACTACTATTATTTGTAGACTCCCAAATGCACACAGAATCAAATAAGTTGCAGTTGCTCAACCAAACTATTCAGAGACTGAGGTGCAACAGAGAATTATTTAACAATGAAGCTAATTCATCAGAAATAGATGAATCAAATGAAACTCGTGTAAGGAGAGTTAACACAACTGACATCACAAATCATGATCCACTCTCGGATTCTCTCAATTCACTCAGGTACTTTATTGCCTACTTTTTTAATTATTTGTAGCAAGAAACTTGAATAATCTTGAGTGCAACTGAACTTAAAATGGATGCCCTTGAACTGTAATCTTGTATTTCAAGGAACTAAAATGGTTGAAATGACACGCTTAACGTTGAGACAGCTAAGACCTTGTGGAGGATATGAGTCATTGCTCCATTCGTCATAATTGTTTGTTTCAATTTTTGTAGGCACAAGCAAATAAAATGTGAGTCAAAAAGGATAGCGTCAGTTCATATAAATCCTGATGACTTCTTCCAAGATAAGACCCATGGAGAATCTCAGTTGTACAGAGTAGGAAATGTTACTTTGCACTCCGATGCATTTTGCATTGAAAAGTACGCCTTTAACTACTCAACAATCATTCAATGATTGAGAATCAGTTGTTGCAGGTTGCGAATATTGTTTTTACATGATTTTGTTACATGCATAAATTCTAGGGTCTATGAGAAAGTGATGGTAATCCAGGTTTGTCGTGAAACAGTTTACAAGCAAGTCAACCAGAACTACAGAAGTACTGAAAGAACCTCAGTGGTCGATGGGCACACTGGAGCTGAAGATGAAAATTTAGATGATTATGAAGATGAATTACCCACAAAGCCTACAACTTCAACCAAAAAGATAGGATATTTTAGAAAATGCTGTAGGGAAAATGAGAAAATCCAAATAGATTTTTGCGAGTCTAATCCAACATACACTTGCACTCCTAACAAAGATGGTACGTGGAGGGATAGAGACACTTCGTGTACATTATTTAAGAATTACTTTGACTTAATTTCTAAAAGGAATCTAAAATTCTAATCGGTTTCCAGAGCCTGTATGGGACCCAGCGTTGTTTCCTACTGTGGAAAGCAGTTTTAGCAAACACGTCCATTTAGAAAGTGGAGGCAGGATTCACATTCATCCAAATTATTCTTTTGGAATCCCGGAATGTTCGAATTTAAGAGCTCTCAGCAACGATAAGGACACATGGTTTGTACAGATGCACCAGAGGTTGGAATTTACTGAAGACTTGACGTACTTACTTCTCAATAATAATTTTTCAGGTTTAAAGTTTTGGAAAACGGAAAGGTGAAAGTAGGGCTGAAATTCTGGTTCCGTCCAGTCTGGCTTCTTGTGGAAGAGCAGAGTTCCCCAGTCTACTGCATCGACGAAGTGACCAAGTCTACTTTACAAAAAGAGACAGGAATAAACTTCTCTCACCCATTCGCATCTCATCATCGAGAAGTTCTTCACAAAAATCAAATCTTACTTTACTGCAAAATCCATAAATTCAATGAATATGTAAGTTAAATTTTAAAATATATCACAAGCAATTCTCAAGGTCACAGTCACAATTTTCATACTTAATTATTGTCTTCAGCTATTCCACAGAAAACTGTTCGGGACTTTGTGTGTCAGTGCCTCCGTTGTGTTTGCGGTCATCTTGGGAATTTATTTGTCAGTTTGGGACAAACAGAATCTCGCAGGATGGACACAGTGCAGCATATTCTTTGCTCTGTTCTTCGTATTCTTGATGGAAGGCACACGGACACTCGTAGATTCCAATGCCTTGTTGATCAAAGTAACCACTTCGTGTCGTGTAATTGGTACGCAGTGAAGGAATATTAAATAGAACGCCTAGTTTGCCTTATGTATAAACTGACTTTGGTACTCCCATGTAGCTCTGATAGCCCAGATATTCTTCTTCGCCGTGAACACTTCATGGTCCGTAATGTGCTGGGATTTGTTTTGGACTTTCTGGTAAGCATCCAAACCTTCAATCTTACAGTTCCATACGGAAAGTGTAATCGCATGACTTTGTGTACCACAGGAAGCTTGAAAGCACAGATAAACCACTAAAAGAACACCCCAAAAGAGTCACATCTTATCTATTCTTCTCGTGGGTATTGCCTATCATCGTGGTCATCATTGCGTTCTATTACTCAGACACTAAAGCGTATGCTCGTCAATAATACTTTTCTTTGCATCATTCTCTGTAAAAATCTAACACTATTTTCATCGTTCTTCCGTATACTTAGACATGATGCTCGTGAAACAATGGATGGAATCTATCAGGACGCACACCGAAGATGTTCGTCTCCAATACGAGATTTAGGATTCAAAACACAAGGAATCATGTTCATGATCAACGCACTCTTCTTCATATTCACAGCGTTCCTCATATGGAGACACCGAAGAGGGATAACTGCTAACCGAAGGGTCTCCAAGTCTCAAAGAAACAACTGGAGATCGTGAGTAGACAATTCTCCACTGAACATAAATTTAAGTAGTATTTCTAATCATGTTTTTTTATCTGAAGTGTCAAGCTGTTCGGAAAACTCCTGATTGTTATGGGAGTAGCGTCACTGTCAGTTCCCATAGACTATTTCTTTGGAAGCGAAGACCCCTTGAGTCCTTTCGCAGTGATTCTCAGATGCGTTCATTTCATTCCTGTTGTCTCCATTCTATTCATATTCGGATTTAATGAAAAAAACATTCGTCTGATTAACCAGAAGTATCCCAGCTTTGGAAGTATATCTCAACATGCAAAATGCATTAAAGAGTCCTTTGAAATAATTCTACAAACAACTGACATAAATTCTGCTGTATTCTTTGCAGAGACGATTGGCAGTTCCTTCTGCCCCACAAAAGGAATCACAACGGATACAAACCCTTCTCCAAGTGGTCAAGGCCAACAAATAACGACTATTCCAGCTGCAAGCATTACCATTACATAAGCAATTGTACTACTGATAGTTTATTTTTCTAATTCAGTCATATTTAAAAGCGTAGAATTCCAAGACCTCAAAGGTTACATCCTTTAATTCCATATATCACAATTGTTATCTAGTTCTAGTTGATATAATATGATGTGTTCGATTAAAGACGAAGGCTGCAAAAGCCAGATTGAGTTCAAACATCTCACTACACGTTCTGTTGTTAATATTGCTTATTCAAGAGGTGATTCTTTCAAATTTAAGGGACAAAATAATCAAAATTGTACCCACGGTGGGGGTCGAACCCACAATCC
>JAQGAD010003035.1:0-11408 GCA_034696625.1 Isotomurus palustris
GTCCTTTACCTGAGCAAATCAAAATGGTTTAAAAAATTTAATGCATGAATATGACGAATAATTTTGACAACTTAAATGTTACTTTTTTAATTGTTCGACTAACGGTCGTTTGGTCAACACCGACATCCTCCGCTACTCCCGTTTGAAATCCAGGATCAGCCATGTATCTCAAGAATATCATCATCTGCTGTTTCTCTGTCAGCGCTCCTCCACGAGATTCGGTGACCACATTATCACTGCTAAATCGGAAGAGCTTTCGAAAATCTTGTGGAAGACACTCCCGCCGAGGTTTGTAATGTTTTTTATTTCTAATCGACTGAATTGGAACAATTAAAGCCATCTTGGCTCATTTTTTGACAATGAGCATTTGCTCCTCGAGCAAATGCTCAGAGCTTTTGCTCATGCTCCGAGTCGAAGGTTGAGCAAAAGGTTTTATTCATACGATCACGAGTAAATGCTCAGAAATTGCGAGTAAAGAGCAAGTGCTCAGCTTTATGCATACGACCCAATATGACTCAGCCCACATTTTTATGCTCACACTCGGAATTATCATTGCAAACCTTGTCACAAAGTTAAACTCCACTGGAAATTAAATGTGAATCGAAAGGAAAGTCCAGTTTATCCAGTGGGGTATTGTGCTCAAGCCTAATGAGAAGGTATGAGTTGGTTGAGTTGGTAGGTTGAGTTCTACAATCTATTTGCACTTGAACAGATAAACTTCTGTGCAAGTACAGTTACATTTCCAGGTATACTAAGCTCTGTTTTATGTCTTACATGGGAATTATTCTAATGTGAAGAAGTCTAAATTGAGTCTAAAAGTAGATTAACAATTTGTTCCAATTCAGCTCACTTTTCACCAGCGTTTCATGAGCATATAGTTCAAAAATCGGATGCAAATTGCACTTCAGCTCAAGGTACATCCTCAAAGACTAAATTGTAAATATATCCATCTATAGGTAGGGTGTTTTATTTACGACCGAACACTTAATCTGCCCCACCGCTCCCGAACCACGTGAAATTTTGGTAAACGGGAAATTGAATTTCAAAGTGGAACAGTTTTCGAAAAGATATGGTAAAATAAATTTTCAAAATTTTATGTTCAGTCATCGAAAAAGAGGGATTAGAATGCAAGCACATGAAATCATTAAAAACGGGAACATAATGACAAAAATCAGCTCTTTCTGTTTCAAATTAAAGTTTAGCAAACTTTATGAATAATTTGAAAGTCTCTGACGATGAAAATTTACAGTTTGGTTAGGAAATGTGGAGTTCAAATATAAAATTAATTGAATATGCTCGATTAACCACGATTAACAATGTGCGAAGTTCATGCTCAAATGAAATAAGTGAGTTAATTTGATTCGGTAGTTACTTTCCATTTACATGCTCATGCTTATACAATGCACAACATACACATACATACATACAAGTGCTCCTTCTTTCGTGCATACAACATCAAGGCAAATTCATTGAAACTTTGAACATGTAGAGCTATCACTGATCCCTCAAAGTCAGAGGTAGCAGAAAACAACAAGACGCTTCATTTAATTTTTATTTATTTAAGGGTTATGTTTTATCCAATATTCGCAAAGCTGTTTGAAGGATTGAATCTTTGAATGTTCTCGCATTTGTTAACATCTCTACAGCAAATAGGCACCACAGAGTTGTCTCACTTCACTTCATACACAGCAGTTCATGCGTTACAGAGAGAAATCTACTGGCCACGAGTCACAATCATGCATGAAGTTTATTAATATATGTAGGAATACTTTAGTACTGATAGCATTTCTAAAATACTTCGCTCATGAATGAAATGTCTCCCTTCAAGCGAATAATGTCTTACAAGTATTTTAACAACTTTCGCCCTGACTCGAGTCTCAGGCAAGTTTAAATGGGGTTTCCGTGGTCGTAGTAGTGGAACGACTCTTCCTGCTTCCCGTTCGTCCGTTTCTTCTACCACCGTTGCTGGTTGTGCGTTTGCTTCCTCCACTGTTTCTTCCTTTCGTCTTTGGCTTTCTTGTTGTTGTGGTGGTGGTTTTTGTACTACGGATGCTTGCAGGAGTAGAAGAAGTTGTCACTGGGGCTGATGTTGTTTTAGCTGCAACTAGCGCTTTGGAAACTTTGGAGGCAACCACAATTCGATTGACGTTTTTGTTTGATGAAGCAGCCACACTTACATTGTCATTTTTAGCTTGCTCACTCGCATCCGATTGAATTACAGATAACTCGACTCCTTCCTCATCTAAAGGAAGAAAACTTCCAGTGTCACCTTTCTCAGATGGACCTAAAATAGCTTGAATGTTTTCCATTCCTCCTGTGGTTGAATGGTCTGCTTGTTTTTTATTTGTCTCAGTTTCGGCGACATTGGTAGCACTTGTCCTCTGTTCAGAGACTTGCTGAATGTCAGGATGATGAAGTTCAGGAATCACTGATTTTTTCAGGACACATCCAGCGAGTTTTCTTTGGTAGGGATAGACAGTACACAGGTCGCTATAAGTAAGAACTCGAACTGGAGGATTCTTTAATGCGAAGATTTGCTTTTGGAAGACTGCTGGAGGCAGAACTGGTTGCTTGATAAGGTGGACTTCGGGAACAACCTTCACTACAGCATTTGGCACTATAGCTTTCTTCACAATAGTTGGAGGTGCAACAATTTTTTTGACTTGGGGTACTAGAGGCGACTGGGCAGCATCCACATATGCAACTTGGGGCTGAAGGTGCTGCTCAGGTTGAGGGGCCACTTGGAGTTGACCGGTGAATTGAGGCTGGATTACTTGTTGAGGAAAAGCTGGACGCAGTTGAAAAGGAACTTGAAAAACCTGTGGAAAATCTGGACCAGCTCCATGAATCGCTTGTTGTATTAGGAGTGGCTCTTGCTGAAGAACTATGTCGTGAGGATTGAAAACTTGCTGAAGGGCTGGAAAGGCGTACTGCAGGCCTACTTCCTGCTGTGGGATATTTGAGCTTTCAGATTCTGGCCCATACTGATTAACAAATTTTATCTGATGCGCGAGATGCGTTGGGATTTGCTGTAATACATGAGACCGTACGTTTGGCCTCTCCTGGGAAAGAACTTCAAATCTTGGTTGATGCTGACCATGAATCTGAGGCTGAGACAGTTGAAGTGGGCTTTCAACATTCCTCCCGAGTTGGTGCAAGTATTTCACATTAGGAATGACAACGTGTTGATCAGCCTGGGCATTTGGGTTTTCTGAGACAAGACGCCCGTACTGATCGACAAACATAAGCCCCTTCGGAGCCAACTCAGAAACGTCTTTCTGTACAGGAGAGTTCGGCTGTTTCTGTGTTTGACCGCTGCGATAGAACTGGGATGCCAAATGCTGAACAAGAAGCTGTGATCCTTGTTCATTTTGGAGTGCATCCTTTACTGCTTCAGCTGCATAACGATGGCTAATTGGTTCCTCGAATGTCTTAAGTTTCAATCAAATATTTATAAAAAGCTTTTGAAAGTTTTTTCTAAGTGTTATTACATTTAATGTACCTGTCTGTGAAGCCGTAATCTTTTCATACGCTTTCTCGGTCTAACGACTGCTCGATGAAACTGCTCCTGGCCATGGAGAAACTCCACAAAAAATCCGAGTGTTAGTAGAAGGCTCAAAACATTTCTCATGTTACCGATTAAAATGTACTAATATATGAAAATCCAAGTTTTTACAGAAACTAGCAGGACGGAACCCTACAACTTCTGTATTCACCCAAATCCAACTGATTACGATCAATGTTGAAGTTTAATTGAGTGACCTTAGGATTTTTTGACCTAATTTATGATTCTCCCCCCAATAAGTGTCAAAAATTGCACGCAAAGTGTGCTCCTTCGTCCTTTGTGAGAACGCTACTTGTCCCTATTCAGTCCGTGTGAGAAGATTTGGCTAAAATGCCTTGCTAACGATTCATACATCGGTCGATTTGATGCTGACACTTGGCTCCACTTTGCTAGGAATGCTAGAAGTCGTTGCAATGTAGTAATGCTCAATATCAAGTATAATATAATTGAATTTGAATTGCAGCATAACTGAAGACGAATTACGTAAGACCCAAGCTACACATTGTTCTTGCATTCTCAGGAGCAAGAAGGTGGCACAAAAGTTGCCATACCTGATTTTGGTGCACCTTTCATTTTCATTTATTACTTCATAGCTATCGTGATGACTTTGCACTACTTTGCAGTTTTTATCATCTCTGTATCATTCCTCGTCATACTAAATGGAAATAAAACAAGTATAAATCTCAAAATGCATTTACCTTTCAACCAGAGACAAGGCATTCTGTTCATCCATATCCTAGTGATGTTATTTGGTTGAAAGATAAGCTGCATAAAGCCCACATGCAAGGTGACATACTTACTGCATCCTTCGCATTGACTCAATATGATGCTAATTTTTAATCATTGGTAAGTGAATGTTGCGAAACTTTTGTTTGCTTCAAGAGTTGAGTGACATCTAATTTGTGGACAAATGTTTTTATACACACTGATTTCAATAAGTTAAGTTTGGTGAGGGATTATAATACATACTAATATATTCGTTTTGTTTGTTCGATTAGTTCGATATTAATGGCCAGACAAATCTTGTAGTTTTAGAAGGAGAATGCAAAAATGGAATGATTGTCACATAAGATTTGTTTGCTTTATTATTATTGTTACTACAGCTGTGTAAGTGAAGAAGAAATCATTTGCTCAAAATAGAATAGATTTTTAAGATTCTGCCATACCTGTAGAAAAGTCATATGCAAAGAGTCGCTAGTCGCTGCACATGGCATGCATGTAACAACTAAGTGTATAGACGTCAGGTTCTATTATGTGTGACTCTTGATATGTTATCAAATTAACCATTCATGCATGTCGTTAGGGGTAAGTACATAACTAGTGTGATCTTGACATTTAATCAGACCTACCGACCTATCAAGAAGTAAAGGAAGAGTTACTTCGGTACTTGGTAATTCTTTTATATTGAGTATCAATCATTTAATCACCACGTACACATCAAACTTGGGCAAACCATTTACGTCCAAACTTGCAACTTGTTAGTTATTCATGTCAGTCGCAGAAGCCTGAACACTTGATTTTTGATGTTTCATCGTTAACCTAATTAGTAAAGTGAAATTAGTTAAATATTGTATAATTTGTGACAAAATTGATGCTGAGACAACCACAATAACCTTACAAAGTGAGACGAGGAGATTCTCATCTCAGAAAAGATGTACCGAGTCATGATCGTTCAGCTTCTTACTGTTTGAGCCTCAAGAAGCAGTAAATAATGATAAAAAACAACTTCTACTTGATTAAAATCAGATTGCAATATCAAAGTAAGCATATACAATAGATTGAAGAAGGAAGATTTTAGCAGGATTATTCTTTATTTTAATGAGGATTTAATTAAGGTCCATCAAAATACATTTCATTAAAAAAACATTAGCCTGTGAATGCCTCATTTGCCGATGAATGCAACACAAGGCATTAATTTTCATTATCCAACGCAAGTTGAAAGTAATGTAATAAGAATGATTGCACAAATAGGTATGCCGTTAAATTGCAATGGAATGATGATTTGCTTTCACCATAGACATATATATATAAACGCTTTCACACAATGAGTAAAAAACGCCGAAACACTTCCCTCCGTCGGTATGCAATAAGTTCGGTCGACGATTTCATTTTTTCATTTCATTTTTATCCAGATCTAGGGGCATATGCAGGTATACACTTCCTCAAAATCTTATTGTATTTCTTTCCGTCTTCACACGCTGGGGTTGGAGTGGTCTCTAGCGCTGGCTTAGCCGTGGTTGTCGTTGAAACAACATTGTTCCCTTTGCGGTTGGGAACCCTAGGTATCACAGGTTTCCTCCCCCCCGGAAGCACAGGTGGTCTCCTTTTGCCTGGAAGAGTGGACGGTGGCGATGTGGAGGCTTCCTTTAATTCTTCAGGGGAATCACCATCTTCACCTTCTTCTGGTTTCTTTTCGTCGTCTTCTGATTTATTCCCTTCCTTATCAAAACCTGCAGCAGTTGAGTTTCCAGGAGCGTCTAGTCCAGCAGGAACTTCTTCAATAACAGACACTTCTGTGGTTGACGTAGAAATTGCACCTGCAGGTCCAAGCCTTCGGTTTTTTAGGTTTCGCAAGGAAAATGGAGTCTTCTTCAGAAGAGACGCAGGCGAATGGACGACAGGTGTCAGAGTCGCTACTTCTTCATTCGGTTTTTTCTCTTTCGGAGTGAGAAATCGTCTAGCAGCAGCTTGTCTATTGGAGAGTTTATCCAAAGGATTTGGATTCCTGTTGGATAAGTTGCGTGGTCTGTAGTTGACGTCACTTGTCACGTCCATTGGGGGGGCATTGGATAAAGCTGTGTCTGCGGCTTCACCTTCAGGAGAAAGTACCGCTGCGTTTACTGTGTCGGAGGACTCGTGCACGGAGTCAGTAAGCGGACTCGTGATTTCCCCTCTCTCTCTAACTCTTCCCTTTAAAGGAAAATTGCTCGGAATTAAATCCACTGGTGGGTCAGAGATGATTAGCTCAGGCAGCTTGGTTCGAGAACTTGGTCGTCTTTGCAGACCTGAGGGAATCTTCCTGCCTGTCGGCACATCACTCTTAACCACCAGTCTTGGTTCTTTAGGTTCTGTATCATTTTGCTCCGAATAGGATGCAGATGTTGATGTTTCAGCAGACGGTTTCTTCCTCCGTCGAATAAGCTTGGTGCTTTCGTTTTTAACTGATGCAACACCATCAGATAAAGAAGCTTGTGTCGGTCTTAGTACAAATCCCCCACCCTGCCGACCTCCTCTATTTGACCTGGACGCAGGAGAAGTAGTGAACGATGTTGAGCGAATAGAAACTTCACGGCTATCAGAAGTGAAGACAGTGCTTTTTGGAACCGTTGATGGTGTTACAGAATCAGTGGCAAGGGTAGACCTTGAGTTCACATTTGCTCTCCTTGGAGATAAGAATCGATTAGGCTTACTGTTAATTTTTAGTTGAGGTGCAGGTGTGGAAGGAATTCCAAACGCGGACTTACTCTTCTTCCTTCTAAGAACTTCCCTAGGCGTGGTCTGCTCGGGGATACCTTCAGTCGTAGCAGTACGGATATCATTGACTTCAGGATAATTATTATTCAGATCAGCACTTGGGTTAGATTCTTCTCCAACTCCACTTTTTGTCCGTTGTGGTGAAGGACGCTTCTTCGCGAAACCAGTATTCACTATTTGTGTGAATGGATTGAAGGGAGCAGACGGAAGCCGTGTACTCTCAGGGTCATCTTCAGATGTCAGTGAGGGTCTCTTCTTCTCTGTTAATGAACTAATTGGCCTTAGTGTCTTCCGTCGTTTAAAAGTTGGTTTCACAGTTGTTGAAGAAGGAAGTTCTGGTTCGATGAAATAAGATTGGGCCTGAGGAGTTAGGTCCAGGGAAATATCGTCGTTGAGTTTTTTAAAACTCGGTTGAATGAATTTGTTGATATGGACCTGCTTTTTCTCATTCTCTTGTCCGAGTGATACACTGGGTGTGAGTACAGCTGCGGTCACAATTAACAGTAGGTGATACATGGCTTGATCAAAGGATATCACAAAAACAACTGCGTGCTTAAGACTACATGCATGAGTGCGTTCGAAAGTTTCTATCCCTGCGATTGTCTCACTTGCTCCTGAAAATAATTAATTGTGAATTAATTAGCCGTGACTTTTGGTAATGTTTGAAAAAATCAATGTTTGAAAGCCGGGTTTTAAGTTTGCTCAGTTTAGAATTGTAAGCTAAAAAGTTGAGAATATATGTCAAATGTCGACGATAATCATTATAATATTAAACGAATATTATAAATAAATCAAGTTCGTGACGTCAGTAAATTCATATGAAGAATAACTAGTCAAAATTGACGCGTACAAAGAAGTACCAGCAGATCTGTAGCTGCGAAGCAGTCGGAGTGTATCGTTTAAGATCTAGGTAAGACTGACTTGGTGAATCTGACGAATTATGAAGCTAAATTGTTCCTCATGATTGCAGTTATAGCTCCTATCCTATACTGTCACCAAGTCAGCGATAGTGCCACTTGATGCAGACTTAAGTCTGGACGTAAGCAAATATTCAATGTTTCAATTCGAGTAAAACAATTACATTGTTCCAGACCTTAAAGGATCCTTGGGCTTCAGTTGTGTTTTAATCCCTGAGACAGTATTTTCTAGGGACAATGCCTTTTGTAGATGTCGGTGTCCAATTTCACAATATTATTCTGACGGTCTTTAAATACTGTTGTGTGAGTTCGAACGACAAACGCAGACAAATAAAAAGTTTATCTGATGAGGTCGAGTTCTAGTCGGCTTGCAGTAGACGACTTAAGTCCAAGGGATACAAATAGAACTGTACGGGATGCATTTGCCACAGAAAACTATCCTTTGCAAAGCTGAATTCTTTGTACATTATACAGGTTTACAAAGACAAGCAAACCCGTCAATGCTAACAAATGACATTAACAAAAGTTATAAATTGCTGCTTCAATGATACTATAATGTTTAACCCAATAAATAATACTGCATCTTACATCTCCTACCGACTCACTCAAACTTTCAATTTCATTCAGTTGGGATAGAAGGGTTAGAACTAGAAACAACCACAACCATCCCATTGCTGCACAAATAGCATACACCGCCTATGCATAGCTATGGTAAGAAAAGAAATCCCTGTGTGCAATTCATTAACTTATGAACTAAAGGGGATGGCAATGCAAGTGGTTTGGTACCTATTACTAAATAACACAGTTTAATACAGGGCAAAATTGGTAACACAACCAGTGTTGCTTACCTGTTAGCCCAGGTATTCGGGCTTATAGGAGTACGTAATGTGTCCGCGACAATGTCCGTCATGTGTCCCAACATTACCTTAGTGACGAAGGTCCGTGGAAAATCATATGCCATTTTGACACTCATAAGCGTACTACTCAATTTCAATAACAAAAGATCGCAAGCATAAAAAATCCAAAAGGCCACTAAATGCATGTCTGGAGACGATCAGAATTACAACTGATCACCAAGCGTATTGATTATAACATTATAAGTGTTTGTGATTGCTTAGAGGATAAGGCACGGATCTTACGGGAATTGGCTTTCGTTGAAAGTTGTTGAAAATTTCCAAAAACGTTACACATGAAGCGTTGATCAAGCACTAGTATGGGCTCCAACGCTCCATTCCCTACCGTTTCGAAGTTGTAGCGTTCTAAACGTTAGGAATATTTTTCGTCATATCTCCGTTGTTTTGGGACATAACCTGGCCAAGTAAGGTATTGCTTGAAAGGCCTTGACCTCGGAAATCCGAAAAAAATATTTGGAGGTCCTGTGGCCTACGGGTCAAAGGTTATGACTTATAACAGTAAAATCCATTATCACTTTCCTCCATGTCAAGTGTGGTATGGTATATATATATGGTATATACATGACCTGACGAGATGCCGGAGGTCAGCCAACAATTATTAGCTCATAAATGTTTCTCTGATGAAGAGAATGGTATCAGGCGTAATCGCCTACTACGATATCGTCTACTAGGGCCGTAGTGATCAAATCACACTCTGAATAATCTCAGATCTACATTCAAAGGAATGATCCAATTAATAAAAAAAATTCAGATCGACATCATTAAATGACCCAATTAATTATTCAACTTGAAATCTGTTGAGATTATTCATATTTACACGAGCTCAAAAGTTCAGCCCTACTTCAGCCCATATGCTATCATCATTATCAACCTCATAAACATGCTGCTGGATCCCAGCCTCACGCTCTTTCTTACCAGGTGTTCGGGCCATATTCACAAGCTACGCCTAATCGAGTAGACAGCCAGTAATTTTATCATTATTCTACTCGCAACTTCTCTGCAATTGAAGTCTATACTACGTCCGTCCAAGATAAAGCCCTGCCTACAGCTCAGTTCAGTTCGTAACTTCTACTAGTTAGTACAAACCATTTGCTTGTGGTTAACCATTCATTTGGAAACTAATCTAATGGCCACCACATCTTCCTAAAGAGCTATATATGGTTTTAATAGGCCGAACAAAGATATAGGGGGATTTTAGATCGCAGATCATCTCATCTTCTTAAAATATGTTCAAATGATTATTTAGAAATATCATCGTAAGTATTATTTTATTGTCTTAAGATTAAGTTGAGATTGGCACTATTCCGTCCTTCTGGGGGGAAGTAGTGTCCCTTAGTTCCTCCTAAGGTCTGCTGACGAAGGGAAAGCCCTTAAGAGCCCTTAACCTTAAGAGCCCGTTGTAGGAAATAAATGCGAAGATGTAGGCAGACTGGAGGTTATGTTCACAATTACATATGTAAGTATTTATTCTAACATAAGTAAAGTATTTAAGAATAGCAATAAAATGAATAGCTCGAGAAGAATGCAACCTCTCGAGTCGAATGTATTAGACTGAATGAGGCTAGAGCTGTGGAGTAGGTTGGATGAGCACGTCGAGGTATGGGAGGGGCGTTGGTACACTATTGCCACATTGTTGGATTGCAGTGGAGTTGTCACCAGGGGGCATTGCAAGGATGGTAAGCCCCATGATAGGGATAGTAAGCCCCGTGCTGGAGATGGTAAGCCCTGTGATAGGGATATAGTAAGCCTCGTGCTGGAGATGGTAAGCCCCGTGATAGGGATATAGTAAGCCTCGTGCTGGAGATGGTAAGCCCCGTGATAGGGATATAGTAAGCCTCGTTGTAAGGATAGTAAGCCCTATGATAGGGATATAGTAAGCCCCGTGATAGGGATAGTAAGCCCTGTGATAGGGATAGTAAGCCCTGTGATAGGGATATAGTAAGCCCTATGATAGGGATAGTAAGCCCTGTGTAGAAGGTCCAGGGAAGATGGAGGTCCTTGCATGTGGCCATGCATGCCTGTCGACAGCGGTATGCATGGTCCCGTGCTACAAAGTAGGAGGCTTCGTAATAAATGGTGCAGTAATTATGTATTTTAGCACTCTTCGTTTGTCACCTTGCTTCACACACTCAATGAGTGCATTTAATTAAAGTGACATGTGTACCCTCAATTGTAAATTCCACAGTTTCATATATTAATAACATGATTAAAAATAAAGAGAGGATTAATACCTCTTAATAAACAATACATCAGTAGTAGAAATGATTGGTTAAGTAAGGCCTTCAACTTTGGCATATTTAAATACAGTACTGGTCAAAAATATTTAAACTTTTGAGACTTTAACATTATAATTATATGACGGCACAAATGGAAGGAAGAATGTTCTGTGGGTCTTAAGATTTGGGAATCTAACGTGATTTGCTTATGTGATGAAAAGAAAATTGAAATTATTAAGGAGACACAAACAAAGAAGTTTATTTGCTGATTCCATCTCAAACCGAGAAGTAAATAATCAGGAAAGGAACAATGGCCACGACT
>JAQGAD010003036.1:0-11404 GCA_034696625.1 Isotomurus palustris
TCGTGTTCAATTTAAATAATAACACTCTATCTGGTGTACACAAACATGAATTGTGGTCCCACTTACTTACTCAACAGTAATTCAACTCCACCAACCTCCAATTTATGGGGAACGGGATGAATTAAACTGCATTAAATTTATTAATTCAAACTAAATACACAATATCACTTTCCTCGTCAAAGAGGAAATGGCCAAAATGCTGAAGCTAAAGCAATAAAAGTGAACACGACCAGCAGATCAGCGTGATCAGCGTGATCAGCGTGATCAGCCACACAACCAAGAAATAGTCACGGATAGCCAGTGTCACACTGTCACACAGAAGTGATCCTCAGCAGTCACCCTTTGTACTCTAAAAATACACACAAGGATTTTATAATCTGCACAAAAAACGCGAGGACAGAGACAGAGAGAAAGGATGATGATGTGTTTAAAGTTTAACGTTAGTTTTGGTTAACTGGAAATAATTTATTCACTTGTATCATTCACTTTTTTCATGGTTGTCATCACCTGGCACTTCATTACCCATCCGTTGTTATAACGTGCCATTCAAAATTCAAAAATTCAACCATTTTCAAACCCAACCCCAAATAAACTTGGTTACGTTCATTATGAAACGCAAAATGGGCCGGTCTCGGAACGACGGGAAACAGGAAATGCCTTCAGTGTCTTCTCTACGGGACAAAGCGTCCAAAATTGGACACCTCAAAAAACTCAGTGGCAAGGGAATCCTGACGTCAGGAACTTGGAGAGACAGATTCTGCTTGCTGGTCAAGAATAAACTCTACTACTACGACAGTGAGGTAAGACATCAAATTCAAACAAACATCTTAAGAATACTTGAGATCTTGAAATCTTTCTTCCAACCTCCCCATTAATCCCAAGAATCCCAACACAATTCGCATTCTCTCGACTAATAAATCTCCTCTCTCCTGTTCACGTGCCACCAGTACGTGATCTTTTTTAATACAGTGTGACCCATTCTCATATCTTAATCGACCTCGTAATGACTTTCCTAATGGCAAACTAACTTAAACTTTCTTTCCGAAACTTATCCACAACGGATCTCTGTGTCTTACTGTCTCTTGTATGTGTGTGTGTGCTTGTGTCTGCAGGATTCCGGAGGAGCTGACAAAGCTTGTGGATTCGTAAACCTAGAATACTTTGACACTTGCACTGAAGCCTCAACCCGGATGGCAAGGAAGGCCACTAATGTCTTCGTCATTGGTTCCTCTGACAAAGGATTTTTTGAGTCTCATTCGGTAAGCAACTCTATAAGTAATAATCACTTGAGGAAAAGAAGCCAGATGACTTCTTGTTTTAAGGCCCAACCTTCCCTAAAAAGTACTTTTTACCATTACCCTCATCTCCACACGATAATCACGGAGATATTGCTCCTTCAGCTCCTTCTTTATTGCATTACTTCTGACACATCGATCGTGTCAAGTTATGAACCATTAGTTTAAGTTATTACTCTGTGTAATACAATCTCCGATCACGAATTAGCACACGACAAGTTTCCTTTTTAGTTTTTAGACTCGCATCCACTCAACCTGTCTCTCTCCCACCATCAATTCTCTCTACGAGCATATTAACACATTTCTCCAAACCGGTCCACTTCTTCGTTCGTTCCTTCGTTCGCCGTCATTACGGCCAAGTATTTTTATTCCATTCCAATTTGTCGTGTGAATTGTTTCGAATTGAAGAATGCCTCGGATTCTGTCGCATTCTAACATAACACACATTACTAAATTTCCCTGTTACACTTACAACTTATCTACCTGCTCAAAAAACTCTTTTGTTCATTCATTAACCTCTCAATTGTAATTCAAAACACATAAAAACAAAACAAAAAAATTGCATGAAACTGATATGAAAGGTGTGTGTGTGTGTGTGTGCTAGTTAGCCTTCTTCACGTCAATATGCATTCAACTTTATTGGAGACAACTTAATAAGTTCACAAGAATGTTTTAATAACCCCAGTGTCAATCCATTCACAATTCTTTTGTTCCTCGCGAGATATTTATTAAGCCACATTGCATACCGACAACCGGCCCTAAAGTTAAAGTCAACCTGAACACACCTAACAAACAAACAAACAAACAGTCGGGCGTGTAAAATCAGAACATTCGTAATTCACCATGCTTTAAAGTTTAAACTCTTCTTCCTCTATCATCTTGATTGCAATCGCTGGCACGTTGGTTTAATTGGCACAAAGGAAATTAATTGCCCTAGGATTTCCAAGCAAGGTTTAAAAATCAGATACACAACACCGTCGTCCTCTTATCTGACAAGCACAATAAAGTAGAGATGTACATTCTCTCATACGTCTCATTCCTCCTTGTAGTAAAAATGTATACGAATATTCTGCACTCCACATTATAACACAACACACATTAATTCCATTGTGTGTGGGAGAGTTTCATTTAAAATACGTAATAGTAAATTAAAGTAGGTTCCGTATGAAGTGCGTATGAATAATTCATCCTTTCATGTCATAAGATTCCCATTTTAATGGGATGCATGAAATAATGACACATTTCTTATGTGTAGGGAGAACACAACAACCAACAGAGAACAACTGCGGAGCAATTACAAAAATGCAGATTCACCCAACAAGTTCAATACTAATAATCTAACAGGGAGTATTCTGCCTCCTTACTCCTTACCTCGTGATGAAATGCATGGGAATCAACAACCCACAATAATGCACTCCTTTGCCTTTACACAGTTAACTAGTTAACATAGTGTAATCTTAAATGTCCTGCTTGTACTCCTCTGTGAGACTTTTCTCAAGGAATTTACCCTTTAACTTTAAAACTCCAATTCCTTTGTGTTCTGCTCTCCTTTGCAATTTTTGCTACTTATCTGTGCTGCTCACAACTTTAAGTGCATTATGATCACCAATAGTTGTGTAGCACTAATGTGAGCATTACTAGATTATTATTACTGCTCTCCCATGCATTTTAATGTCTTTGGAAAGACCTATTTAATATTATTGCATCTCTCTCTCTCTCTCTCGTGTGTAGTAGACAATGAATGAGGGATTATGTAAGTCTAAAAATGTGTGGTAATGGCAAATAGCAATAATATGCATAATTTCTGCTCAGACTCACTTAATTGTTCTCTCCACAATAAAATACACACAGAGAGTCAAGACAAAACCTACGGTCATATTTCAGTTACTTAAGCATCACAGAAAGACCAACTTTAAGAGATTCACCATGGGAAGTTTATTCTGAGGATCATTCCTTCATTCCCAATGAAGTCTGCATTTTTCAAGAGACACCCCAACTCCAACTTAACTTCTACGAACTCTTCAGGCACGAAGAACAAGGAAGGTTTAAGTAGGAGGTAGTTTCTTCTTGTGTAGCTTTTCATGGTGTGCATTTCATTTGTTGCATATTCGAGTTTTGTCTTGTGTCTTGAGTCTCTTGAGTCTTGTGAGTCTTGAGAATCTTTAGTCTTTCTTAAGAACAAGTCAGTTCTTCATCTGCACGCAGCATCTTCACTTCGTTTCGTACACTTCATTCTGTCTTATTAAGAGTTCTGTGAATTCTTCGGGTTGTCCTCGTGGGTAGTTGTTCTTCGAAGACTTCGAACGAGAGAGCCGCACACTCTCCCACTTTACATTTTAATGTGAGTCTCTCCGTGCAGATGGTCTCAATTACTTTTTAAACTACTCAAGTACTCACGAGCCTGTAAGCATTTAAGGTGTCTTGCAAACTTCCTCAAGGACATTACTCATCTCGTCTTATCTTCTTCTTCTTCTTTAGGGTCGACATTACTTTGCTGCTGAGACACTTCCAGAAATGAAGGACTGGGTGAATGCAATCAACGCTGCGATGAAGACTCACATCCGTTCCAAGGAGAAGCGGACCGGCAGAGACGGCTCACTTACTCCTGGACAGACGAAGGTAAGACTTCTTTAAGATGCAATTTGATATTACACTCTTCTACATAAACTGCAAGTGAAATGAGATCATTGTGAACACAGTCCGTGAAATTCAATCTGACTTGTTGCATTTTTATCGCATCGCTTTCAACTGCCTCGTTCGTATCTTTTGTAGTTTTGTCCTTGGAAGTAACAAGTGAGAGAAGAGTTGGGATTAGGAAGCTCAAATATCATTAACCACTTTAGGTGATTTAAATCCTAAGTAAACATAAACCAGATTCCCCACACAACTGATAAGGACATATTGTGAATTTTGAACCAAATATTAAAATAGCCTTGGAAAGGCTTAACAAGATGACTCAGTAGGAAGAGTTGTTTGAAAACAACGAATGTTCAGTTTCATATTTAGAAAAAATCAATCCAATAACCTAAGCAAAGCAAGTGAGACATGTATTTCTTATCTTCACGTGGTGAAGGAGCCACTCATAACGATTAGTCATCCATATTCCGTTAGTCTGATAAGAATAAGTTGAAAAAGACGTAAATAGTCCAGAGACCCTAGTATACTAATAAAAAGAACGAAAGAAAGTGTGAAGACAGCAAGCAGCCCGTAGAATGACGTAAAACGGTGATAAGCAAAAGGCAGCTGAGGTTTAAGATGAGTCAGAGTCACAGGGAAACATTCGCTTATGAAACTGTTTCATGCACCCTGGCAAACTATATAAAACTGACTGTGTCTTGTCCTCTTGTCATTCCAAGAAACTAGAGCAGAGAAATCAACTCCAAAACCAACTACAACTACAACTTGTGTGTCCATAAAGGGAAATGACCAAGACGCACACCCTCCTTGCAACTTCTGCTTACAGAACTGCTGACAATGATGAGTAAACTTGTAGTGATTAGCCTCAGAGCCTCACTGACCGACTAAATTAATTCCTTAAGTCTTAATTCATAAGGCGACACTTGTTAATCGACATCGGCCACCAAGAACAACAATAAGGAAGTGCATTCTGGATTTTCTCGAATCAAAGTATCATACTATAACATCCTTGTTTAGCTATTCAGCGAGAAATGTGCAATCTTCTAGGTTTCATAATTCCACTACACTTGTGGATGTTAAATCATCATCGTTAATAATATTTACTTATATTTAGTATCATTGTCACTACAACTGATGGGAAAAGGGCATTACTTATCTTCAATAATACTCAAAAATAAATAACATTGGAATCCATAGAATGGAATTGACCCCCACCAATCGCACTAAACACGACAGTTGCAGTTAAAACATTTTAATGTTCTGTCAGATCTCATCATCCATTTGTTCAGCTGCGGAAAGAGCTGGCCTCTCTTTATTGTTGTACTTTCTATTTTGCATGGAAGGAAATTCCACCCGTGGTTTTATTTGATGGTGTCATCCACTTCGTTTTATTCCTCACTCCGTCCATACTAAATTAAAGGATGGGGAATTAAATAGCTAGTCCTCCACAGAGTCGTTAATCAGTTAGCATTGCCCCAGAAGCGATCCAATAGCCATTCTCACACACTTACAGAATACCAATTGATACGAGAGCCACCTTATTCTTATACTCGTACTCAAGCAGGCATCATCACATAAAAAACTAAAAGGCCTTTTAGTCTCTTCACAATTCACCACAAACATTTGCCTAAGTTTTAATCACCTTCCAAACTTAATTTGCGGTTTCTGCGAACTCAAACTCGGTAATTTTTTCTCCTGGGTGCAGCAGCAGCAGCAGCAGCAGCAGCGAAATACCCATCAACCAATAACTTTTATTATGTGTCATTCCCAAATCCCAAACAAATAAACTATCCTCAGTAATCCAAAGCATTAATTTAAGATCTTCGTTCGTTCGTGATTGAACTCTCCGTTGTCTTCACTTGACACGGGAGTCTTAATTATTTACTCCAACACACAAAGAACTACACGCTGCTAATTCATATCCAATCTCTATTAACTATTCAAAATTCACAACCCATCGTAAACCAACCTACCAACCTCCACAAGCTCAAGTGTAATTGAGACGAAAAGCCGTAAAACACACAAACAGTCACACAAGCAGACCTACCCCAAAGATACACCCGAGGCTGTGTAAAAAGTAAAAAGAATATTATACACATCTCTATTCTTCATGTAACTCGAGACTCGACGTAACTAATAATCTCCATTTGAACAGAAGACGTGAGCATACCTCACTTTGAAATTAGTGAAGGTGAAGAACACAAGAATAGATTAGTCATGCAAATGCAAATGCCAACCTTTGTGTTTCACCCATTAAATTAACTCTTCGAAGGTTATTCGCATGGAAAGCCTCAATAAAATCTCTAAAACTCCCTTCCTTTTTTTATGTGTGTGTAGAGAGACGCTGGAAAGATGAAAGTAAAAGAAGATGAAAGCCCTACGGGAACTTTGCCTCGATCAGGTGCACGTCTCGATCACGTCACAAAGGATCGCGTGAGAGGTCCTCAAGGACGTCGACTTCCTCGAAAGCCTAACAAATCTTTAGGCGCCGAACTCTCGTCGTCGCTGTCTAGAGACGCTCCAGACTCCCTCATGGACTCTGCCGACGAAGAACTCTCGAACGGATCTTCTTCCACTGGAGTCCGAGACGCTCGAGGTCGCGCTACAAGTCTCTCCGCATTAGAAAGCTCGTCTGAAACTCATCCAAAAGTCAGGTTGGAGTTTGACTTGGGTTCTGAAGATATTTCCGCTACTAACAATCCTCCCATGGGAGCCTACTTGTCACCTTTTCCCTCCCCGGATCCTCAGACTAATCGCTTGAGTTTCGAACAAGCCTGGTTCATCACCCTTCCCGAGTCAAGTAAGGCTGAAGGTCGCAACAAAGGTGGATCGGACGTAGAAGACGTCGACAACACTTCAGACTACTCCAGTATGCACGGAGGCTCTCCTCCGTCAACAAAAAGCCACGACGGTTCCAAAGGAAGTCCCTCAGCGTCTCCAACCCATCAGCCGAGGAATTCCATCGGAGCCAGAATCCACAAATTCCTCTGTTCATTGCTTTGAGCTCTCCCAATAATACTTACTCACACGTCTGCTCCCTGCTTCTATGAGAGAGAGAGTCTAATCTAAAGCCTAGAGGTAGATTGTAGATATTTCGCTTCAACCTTCTCTCCATTTAAAATCGCTATTACACAATCAACATATCTGCGAGAGAGCTATAGAGTAGCCGAGAATGTCTCTCATAGGAATTAACTGTTACACGTTCCTCCAAGTCTTTCAGTCTTCGAGTGATTCGAGACGAGATTCCTCGAGACACCCAAACTAAAAGAGATCCCAATAGTTTCATTAAACTACCAGCCAAGTTAAAAGTCCTCAAGAATGTTTCAATAATGATCATCAACTTCCCCATAAGTGACTTAAGTCCAAGCCCAGAAGAAGAACCTTTTTACTTCTCTAAAGTTTAATTTCCATCCTTGAAACTCACACATTGTCATATATATTCTTTATAGTTTCCTTAAAATTTCTCTCACAATTCCCTCGAGTTCCTTTAATTCACCAAAAATCCTTTTACGACTCTTTTGTCTTGTCCAATTAATCAAGCAATATATATTTTTATTAACTGAATCACTACTTTACTACACACCCCAGGTAAACCATATAATATCTAAAGACTCCCACTGCATAAAATAAAATTGTACAGCTTTCTTCCATATCTTCATTAAGTCTGTCTATACACAACCAACGTATCTCTATAAAAGCTAAAAGCATGAGAAAAACAATATAATTTTGTTTCTTCTTCTCCTAACTTCGTTAATCCATCATTAGTAAACTATAGAATTAAAGTACGTAGGAGTGATTTATTAACAACTCTGAATTATGTAGAAAAGGAACTCCTGTATTATAACACTAAACAATACAACAGCCACCACTGAGTAAAAGTAGGTGACCACACTTGTACCTTTTTGGCAGAAGAAGAGTTAAGCAGATTTCGATTATTGATTGTCATCATCACACGATTGTATATTAAGTAAGGAAGGAAAGGGTGAAGTTAAATTAGGTTAGTGCCTCTAGTCCCCTTAAATAAATGAGAGAGAGAGAGGAGGAAATATATATATTCTTCTTCATTTAATATTAAACTAATCAACAACAGAGTGAAGCTTAAGAGTTACCTAACCTTACCAACATTATTAAATATTACATAATCATATTTCATAGTATTGTTTTTAGTGTGTGGATATCTTCGATTTATTTACTTTGATTCTCAGAAAGCAATCCGAATAAAATGAAATCAATTTTCTCAAAGTAGAACTCTCTTCTTGTTTTGTGTGTGTGCGAGTGAATTTTTTACTGTTTTATTGCTGAGAGTTGCGTTCACATTTTCACATGTTTTCATTGTGTTCGTTTGATGAATTATTGTTCCTGGTTGGCCTCCCTGTGTTATTAAATTAAGCCAATGTTCCAAATGGGAGTGAACTCAATTAATATCACGCATAATATATTTAATATTTATTGGGGAATGTGAATTTACTTCTTAAGCAATGAGAAAGGAGTGGAGCACGGCCATAAATTCGACATGCCCTGGGGAAGCCCAAGAATTGGAGAGAACAACAACAAAGACGTCTCATCAGGAGCAGCAGCAGATAACAACAACGAGGAAGGTCAGGAGATCGACTTGATCTACAGCTACAGTTCTTCTGAGGAGGAGGACGACGATGACGAGGATAGCGATGAAGAAGAAGAAGATCCTGGAGAAAACAACGTCAACAACAACAAGGGTGCTGGACAAAATAACTTGACTTCCAATAAAGATGGGGGAGGAAGTGTTGGAAGGAAATCCAGTTTGAAGTCCAGTGGATCTGGAGGATCCTTCCAGAAACGACCGCAGTCTCGTTCAGGATCCAGAAGTACGGGTTCATTAAATATAGAACAATTAATTAATTAATTAAAACCTTAATTGCAATGCATTAATTAACACTTCCAGTGGGAGGAGCTGTTTTGAGGAATTCTTCGGTTACTCCGCCTCCCTGCGTCCTCAGAAAATACCGACGAGATCAAATGAATGGAAGTGGAAGTCCTCTCATCTCTTCAGGAGGAATTAGCAAAGGAACATCCAACGAGTCTTCTAAGGTCTTCAGCGGAAGGAAAGGCCGTGAGGAAAGTCCTTCACCACTTCTTCCAGAATTCGACTCCCATCAACCTCAACGGACTTCCAGTGGAAGCAGCCTGAGCACTTTGACTGCAGACACCTACAGTCAAATTGGAGTCGCCTTCTCGTCTCTCCAACGAAGGAATCCGATGCACAACGGGAAAAACAACTCCGGATCTCAGAGCAACAGGAACTCTGGAATGTTTTACAACCGACCTTCCGCCTCTGCAAATGCATCTCCACTTATGAACGGACACACAAATGGGAATTACAGAAACGGCTATGCAAGTCACAACAACAGTCCAAGCAGTACGATCAACAGAAACAGCGTTAACTTTGGTTCCTCTGCTGGAAACCCAAAAGGGTTTCAAATCGAACGGAACCTTTACTCAGTCACTAAAGAGTTGGAAGCCATTCAACAAGAGACAAAGACTTTGGACGCTGAGGTCACAGGACTGAGACAAGACGTTGGAATTGTCCAAGAGAACATCGTAACTGTTCGTGGTGCTGTGGACAACACCAAAGATCGAGTCAACAAGTTGCAAAACCAGGTTTCCAAGATTGAACGGCAGGTTACTTCCATAATTGAGGTACGCTGAGAACTTCATCCATTCAATTGCTTCTCAAAGGAAGTCTTCTAGTACTTCCAGGAATCTAATCATAATTACTAATGAATATTTCAGGAAGCCAACGAAATGAAAGACCAAGCCAACGAGTATTTGCAAGCAGCTCAACAGGCGAAAGAAATGCAAGAGACTTTGCTGGAAGAAGCACAAAATCTCGTTGGATTCTTGAGACAATCTGCCAGTTTCATTCCACCAGCGTCTCCATACATGCACCAACACAACTACGGGCATTTCCAACCTCAATATTGTGCTGGTCCTTCAGTGCCGCCTTACTATGGACAGCAGCCTCAACAACAGCAGCAGCAGCCACCGCAACCACCTCCGCCACGACCACTTCCACCAGGACAGTCCACTTTGAGGAAGAAAGCAATTAAAGATTCCAACAACGTCGATGTGGAAGCAGATATGGAAACTTTGAACGAATCGGTGCTACAAAAACACGGAAACATGCAGGGAAACATGTACTACGATTCCCTCGGGGTTAAGACTAGAAACAAACCGAAATCGGTTCATTCTAACGCGAGTTCTTCTTCAGGAAGCAGCGGAGGGAATCGAGGCTCCGTTTTATTGGAACCAATTGAACGAAAGCCGGGATCAAAATCTCCCGAAGGAAGCAAAGGAAACGAACAACCTTGTGTCAAAGTTTCTCATCTTTGAATCTTTTCGAAAACTAACTAATCTTGTTGGATTAAACTTAGCATTGGCAAATTGGACTAATAATCAACGCAATGCAACAATTAGATTTCAAGAGTGAATTTGGATTTGAAATCTGATCTGATTTGAAATTTGAATATGAAATATATGAATGCCATCATCCCTAATCCCCACAATAATAATATGATACTGTTTGGCTACGTAGCATAACTTTGCTGACTTTGTCTGAGTAAGAGAAGTCTTGTAATACTCTACAGATATAGATGAAGATTCGGAGAGTTGTTGATAACAAGTGTGCATACTTAATTAAAATTTAGCATTGACTGTCAACTGTTGGCAAAATAAAATGCCTAACAGTGCATTAGATAGTAAGTTATAGTCTCAAAGAGACGGGTAAAAAGCTTTAATTGAACTATGATCAATGGTGGGTACACTTTTAGATTAAGACTGACTTAAGTACTGTTTAATAGCAATTAAGTCCCTTGAAATATTCCCAGAATAATAGTTCCTGCAGTTGACGAATTGTGGTTGTAATTTTGAATATTACAACCACTGAATTACGTAAAGTATGAAATCAATTTTGAGATAAAACCGTTGTTATTCGTACACTAGCAGTAAAAAGACTTTCGACATAAGTAATTAACTATCAACTACACTACAATATTATATCGCTCAGGTAATTAGTTAATTGTTAATTGAGAATCGATTACGCTATCAGTTTAAGTCATGATTCGCTACGCCACGGAATATTCAAGTGCATTTCCAAATCGCAAAGCCTGAGGAGTTGTGCAACAAGCATTCTGTCCAATGTCAAGTTCCTAATTCAAAGCTCCACATAGCTTTAATTACTTAAGTGTAATACTCTAAGACTTTAATGGGTCCCTGCTCTGTTTAACTGTACGAAACTCCTGAAATCAGAATCTTTTGCAATCTCTTATCATTGGTTGTTTAAGAATTGTAACCTGAAATAGTATCCGTAGTCTGTAGTATGTTGTTTTGTGCTAACATTAAATTAGAGTTGAGTACTAAACATTAGTGGCAGGGTTGCAAAGACTGGATTTAAAAGAACTGAATAAACAACTTTATAGTAATAGTAAATAGAACAT
>JAQGAD010003037.1:0-11403 GCA_034696625.1 Isotomurus palustris
AGTAAACAGTATCGTTTGAATTACAAAGAGAGAGGGAGGTCATGTAATTAAATGCAAGTAGTGCCTTGTGTGTGTTTATTATGCGTATTGGCGAAGAAGAAAGGGGAAAGGGGGAATGAATTGTATTAAACAGTTTGTGGTGAGTGTGGCCACGTGTGGAAACCCTGTGAAAGGAGAAAGTGATGAGAAAGAAAAGCTTCATCAGAAAGACCGCTGTTATTGTATCAACTTGGGAAATCTTGAAGACTTTCTCTATTGTGGCCTCAGAAATTTAATTTAGAAATGAAACCCTCTCTCTCTCTCCTTCGATCCCCTTGTTTGAGAGGATGTGACTTTCTCCCACATATCCAGTCCTTTGGTCAGTTTAGAAGAACGCGCAACACGTCTGGACGTAAGTCTAGAAAGCTGTGGAGAAAGTCCTGCCTGCCTCTGTGTGTGTGGCTCAAGTGCTCGATAGAAACATTTACGAAAGGAAGTCATAAGTAGAGAGAAACTCGGGGAGTAGAACGATAACGCATTTCCACTATCGAAAGTGGCCATTTCTTTTGTAAGTTTGGCCATAGTAGCCTTCGACAGCTATCATTTTGTTCCTTTGAAGAGGAAGGCGATGATGATTGCGATGAAATGATGAGATAAGAATCGGATATGGTTGAGCCTGTCTCTATACAACTGTGGGAACCACGGTACGCTCTGGTGCATGTGTATTTGGTATGCGGATCTTGATGGGAGAAATCGAAAAGGAAAAAGGAAGGGCCGAGCCACAAATAACTTGAAACGTGTCATTAATGGGGCACAACCACCCCTTACACATTTCCTATTTCTTCCCCAATCTCCACAGTTGCTAGTCATGATGGTCTCTTGGTGGTGGAACCCACGGCGGACTACAGACCTTCTTCTTACATCTTCCAAAGATCGCAGTCCATCTTAACGAAAATCTTGTGTGTGTGTGTGTATTTCTCTCTTCCAGCGATAACGAACGGTCTTGTACCAAGTCTGCCTGCCTGCTTGAAATTCTACTGCATCTCGCAAGTAAAAGACCATTGTGGAAGCGGAAAGGAAAAAGGTTAAAATGAAAATTCCACATACAAACTTCTTACACGACCCATATTCTCAGAGGAGTGTGTGAGTTTAAATGATGTACTTTACGGAGAAGGACACAGAGACTATGTGCCGTGTAATAGGGCAAAAATACCTACTCGTGCGACCCATATTTCACCCGAGAAGGATTATATTATATGCTCAGGACAATTAAATAAATCATTAAACATGTGTAGAATTACAGAGGAAGGAGGAGGAATGGTAGACATGTTGCTGTGTAATTAATGAACACTGAGAGTTGAAATTATCTAAATGCACAGAGGAATCATTAATTAGAACTTGAGACAACAGCTAAGAATGTTGTAGTTGACAAGAGAGCATTTTATTGTCCTCCAGAGTTGCTTAACATCTCGTGATTTCCAACGTCTTTCTTGTTGTCTACTTTGTCACGAAGTGTGTAAGGAGGAGAAGATGTGACACTCAAACTGTTCGTTCCCAAACAACACCTGGGTTCTTCTTGAAATATTACTAACTAAGGTGGGAACTAGTGAGAATACGTAAGTATACATGTATATATCTACTTTCACCACGGGTACTTAACTATCCCTCACCGTTTACTGCGTGTTTATTCAAGGTTCCCAATTCCAGGTGAGTATTTCAATTGGCACAAAACATAAATTCACGAGCCACTTGATATTATAGTATACCAACGCACGTCCAAGTGGAAGAAAACTTTGGACCAACCATTTTTACTATTCTTCTTGTTTTCACTTTCACTTGTGGAGAATACTTTCACCTTCCCTTCATTCGTACTTTCCTACTTTTCAACGAACACACTTCCTGGAGTTTAATAATATTGAGAAAGTACTCGAAATTGAACGAGCAAAGAGGTGTTGGTTTGGCTTAGGATCTGCGTACGTGAGATTAGAGATATTGGATTGAAAAAGTAAGGATATTAACTTTTTGTTTAGTCATGCATTCCACGTTCGATCTCATTGTTTCCGAATCGGAAGAAAAATCCGATCTGCATGCACATCCAACGATTCAACACATTCTTTCTGGAAAACTAAGACTTTCTCCGGGTGTAATATGGGAAGAAGGAAAGTGCTGAGTACCACATGAGTATCTGAGTATGTGTATGCTCTCAACTTTCATCTCCATTTCCATTCCAACACGACTTCCAGAGCTATTTGCCTCATTCCTCGCAATATAATATATGATAACAATTGTACGCTCCAAACTGAATACAATATGTGACCTAGGCGGAATTACTTTTATTTTCTCTCACTATGCATTCCACACATGTTGCAGTATAAAGTGAAAGTCCACTCCTTCACACAAACACGTTCTCTAGCTGTGTTTAGAACGTACAGTAAATTTGTATACACAAACACACACTTCCGCTACATTTGGATTTACAGTTTTCCTGGGTGTGTCTGAAAACAGTCTTCCAGTCCCATTCTTATATTTTGTATGCTTTTCTGTAGTTTGTATTTGTAATGCATATAGGTATTGCAAACTCTCAACCACTTGTCCCATTTCACCGAAGGTTAACAAGAAGATTTCAGAAAAGTAAATTGATTTCGGTAGAGAATCAAAACTAAGAAATCACACAAATACATCTAAAGTTTATCTTCGAGACGAGAGAGAGACAAGATTCAATCGCAAACAGTGGCAGGAGATGAGATGAAAATGCTTTCGAAATATAAATCGTGTACAATACTACACACTAAGGACATTTCTATCTTCCGGACATGACAGAGAAGAGCGAGAGAATGTCCCACATTCATTCCCTATACGGATCTCCGACCTGGGATTACACATATCCTCGAATGCAAAGGATTCGAATGTTCTGATCTCTTCTCAAACGAAATCGAAGTTCATCCGTGTACTACCTTATCTCTCTCGATCTCTCGTATTCTTCTTTATATCTTTTTTTCCAAACTATGAGAGAGTGTGTGTAAAGAAGTAAAAATTTTATGGTTTTTTATTCTTCGATTTTTACAGCATTGGAATGGAAAGCTTGGGGAGAGAGATGAAGTCTACACACAGTCTAAAGTCTAAGCTATTTGGTCGCATTCATCCTGCTTTCATCTCTAAGTGGATTTACCTACCCCGCCTGTAATATGACCAGGACCAGCTCATTCATCTTATGGACTCTGAGCTGTGTACTCCTGTAGATTGTAGAAGTAGAAGTGGATTCCACTGGGACTCAATTTCTAGTGTCCTTCCTTATCCTCCTACCAAATAACATATGGCCTGCTTCACCACTTCATCTTAAAGAGTGTACGTCCCTCTCTGTCGAAACGACCTGTCGAACCTTAAAGTACTGTGAGAGTACAGGATGTTATCTCCTCTGTCATATCTGTATAAAAATGAATTACGGTTGGACCTGCAGTCATAAAGAAGAAAGTTCGGGAGAGGCACACCTTCTTTCACACCTTCGGCCGAAACTTGTTATTTATGGGGTGAGAGAGAAAGGACCCAATGTTAAACAAGTCTGCAGACTAAAGCTCACACAACCAACCAAAGACCAGCCAACCTCCACCAACACCGCCTTATCTCTTTATTGAATCTAAATCCACTCCTTCTCTTTCTCACCTCCAACTATATATAATATTGGAGGTTGATTCCAACCTGAGGAAACTTCTCACTCTTCAACCATGATTTATTACATCTCTCACTCCACAGACAGAATACGCCAAGTAAAACGAGCCTTAACCCAGAAGGAGTGTGTGAGTGTGTGTGTGATCGGAAACTCGGGTTGCCTTTTACTTTAATAATGAAGAAGGAATGACCACCACCATAAGTATATAATGTAGGTTCTTCCTTAAACTCAAGGCACCTATTGAATGACCATGCAGTAGCACTCCATTACTTTCCATCCAGACTTCAGGTTTCTATTTACCCGAGACTCCCTCACTATTTCTTCTTCTCTTACTTCTCCAACGGTTCCAACTCTCCACTTGTTTTCAAAGGATTGACACGACAAGAAGTTTGTTGAGAGAAAAGCTTCTTTTCCATATTATTCGGTGACTACTCTCTACGTAGAATTTTCAATTAAAAGTTTCTTGCCGAGATCTCATACCATGATGAGTATCTACCACCATTGCATTCTTACGTGAGCATTTCTAAGCACAGTCAAATCGGACAAAATATAAAGTACGATGAAAGAGTTTTCTTAAGATGACTCTTCCAGAAAGTCTCTTCTTCTTCTTCTCTCCAAATAATCTCAAGTTGAAAAACACACTTCTCGAGTGAGAGAAAAGCTACACACACAAAACACAGTTCATGAGAGTTGTACAACTCCTCAAGACGAGGTTTTAGTGTCTTTCTTCAATTTACTTATCCAAAGGAATTAGCATCTCTCCCAAACAACAACCTACTAAAAGTCTACGAAGAATCAGCGATAAATTTTAAATTCTTACTTCCTCCATCCTACCCTCCTACGTACGTACGTCTCCTCTTCTACCAGCACAAGGACTTCTTCGGAGTGGTTGTTGTGAATAAATGCATGTAATTTTCAAAACACCTCTCAAGTCGATTTATCTCTAAGTCTTAGGTTACGATGAGTCAAGTGGAGTGTCAAATGTACACTTATTTGTTGTTGCTACTATTTTACAATTGCATCACTCCATCCACTCCATTCCTTTTCATCGCCAGATTAAACAACTGAGAGGGTGGATGAGTATTTATTTAAATTCTACAGATTCTCAAGCTGTTTTTCCTCAGCCAAATTTTGGAATTCTTTAAGACAAGTAAACACTCAACGTCTGTTAAAAGTGTCAACTTGAAAATGCCTAAAAGTAGTCAACCTACTTACATTGTTACTAAATACAGTCAAGGTTGATAAAGTGCTGACTTAGAAGTGAAACCAATTACAATACAAGCTTAAATACCCAGTTTACACGAGAGGATCTTAAGGTTAATCCACAGTCATCAGTTACTTTACCTCCAAATGATTTGTACTTTGATTGTCCGTACCTCCTTCTAGACATTAATTGATCTTTTACACAACCCTGTGGGTTCAGTCCCACAGGGTCTTCTGGTCTAACGTGTACGTGCTGAGGTAGGTGGTAGTTTTACAACTCCTTAACTTTACAACTACTCTCGGTGGTAATAATGCTTAATCCACTTTCTCCCGTGGCATTCCCTACGGCATTAGGGAACTCTAAGTTTAATCGCCCCATTGCATCTGGAAGAAGGAAGTGAACGACTAAACCGGAATGAAGGAGAGCAATTATAAATTTTGATTTAAAACTGTCCCTATCACTCATCTCAAGTTGATTCAATTGAGAAGGAGAGAACTCAACAAGCGTGTGGCTTATGGTGCCTCTTGCTCTCAACTAAAAGTACAATGACGACTCTTCAGAGAGAAAGTTAATGAGAGGGGAATAAATTAGTCAGACTCGTTGTGAAGTGGCTATATATATATTCACGAGTAAGTTACGATGATCTACTAGGAATCTTTCGTCCAAAACTGCAGAACTGTACCCTCATCTTTAGTATTCCTTACTATTTGATAGCTCTTAGACCATTTCCACTTTCCCCGGTTAAGATTTACTGCTCCACAGTCCACACGATCTCCAAGTTTTGACTTCCATTCAGACGGAGAGATGGTTCAAAAAGTGTATATGATTGTGATATAGTTAAGATTAAATATGATGGAGTAGAATGAGCTCAGCGAGTGGTAATTAGGCTTGAGCAGATTTGAGGGGAGTCTCTTTCTCTCAACACTTAGTTTTCTCTAAGAGGAAGGAAGTCACTGAGAGTGATCTTGAGTCTTTCTTGCATTGAAGCCTTCCTCCTTTGCCTTCTTCCTAATTCTGTACGTGAAGTGAACTTGGACGTTCATCATGACAAGGAGAAGCCTTCTAACTATACATAGAAGAAGTGGCTCACTCGTTCATCGTTGTCCAAAAACCACACTGTAGATTAGTTCCACTAGTGCGAACGATGAAGTAGGGAGAAAGCTTTCTAACTCTCTCCAACTCGCAGCGAAAGTCGAAGGAGAAAACTCTTCGTTTCAAATGTGGACTTTTAATCTACCTCATCCATCTCATCTCTTGATGCCAACTTAAGACTAGAGAGAAAAAAATGAACGAAGTAATCATTGATTTATTGACCTGTTGCAGGTGGTGGGGATGAAGCAGTTTCCAGGTCCTTCTTGGCAATGAGGAAAGCCATTCTTGACTGGCAGGATTCCGGTGTGTCAAAGAGAAACATTTCCTCGCCAGGACATAAGGATCGAGTAGAGCAAATGCAATTCCCTTCTGGTCCGATGACACATCCGAACTGGTCCACCACCTCGCCACAAACCTCGTCACCTTCCAAAATCCAAACCAGAAATCCATTAGTGCAACACAAGTACAAGACACATACACACATACGCACGCATATAAATATACACCCGGAGAGAGTTCTTTCGTAATGCATCCACATTGCAAGAGGGAGAGAGAGAGCCACGTCTACAATCATCCCAAAACTTTCTTAATAATCTCGTGGATTGAAACTTACGTGAGCATCGGCCTTCGTCCTTTCCAATACTTGAGGAATAATTCCTCTCGTGGAACTCGTCTCTTATGCAATGCAGACCAATGGCACAATTTCCCAGGGCTCCTCCGCATGGTTCACCTTCCCCACGAGAACAGACTAAGCAGCACTGGCACATGTCAAAGGTTAGCCCAAAAGGACAGTCCTTTGCTCTGAGGTGTTCACAGGAGTCGTCACACACGCATTTTACCTCGGAATGTCTATTAGGGGATGCATTGACACGGGGAAAGGTTTGAGTAAGGTTCAGAACCAGGATTAAGACGGGTAGAGTTTTTCTCAGAGGGGAAACTTCTTGACGTGAATTTCGAAACTTCATGGCTCCATACACAAAAGGGAGGAGACTTAGGAGATGTAATGAGAAAGTCACTTTATCAAGATCAAGTTGGAGGAAGACAGGCGAGTTGGATGAAGTTTGTCTTTACGGAAAGATTTCGGTATATAATACCAGTTAGAAGGGGTTGTGTAGTCAGATTGTCAGAGATTTACTTCGAACTCCTAACACTTTCACCAGAAGTCATGATGTTTATGCACACTACGATGCGAGAGATGAGATACTTGAGATCAGTTGGATTACAAGGAGCATTCAGAGATCAACACAGATGCAGTCAGCTAGTGAGAACAAAGTGAATAAGTTGAGATGTCTCAAGGAAGTGGACTGAGCGAGAAGAATTCTCACATCGGTCCTAAATACTCAGCCGGGTAAAAGGTATCCAGAATCCACGCATGGCTGTACCCGATACAACTTTCACCCAGGGAAAAAGCCGATTCTCGCTGAGAAAAACGACTCTCTTCTCTCTCTACTTTCAGTTTCGTGGCTTATCTCTCAAAAGCTCAAAGAAGCTGCCCGGATCCTTCTATTCTGTGCCATTTCCTAAAGGGTAGACGATTTGTTTAGCTCATGACCCCCGGATAAGCGTCTAAACTTATCCATTACTCACTCCACTAAAGTACCTCTCCATTATGTCGAAAGTCCATCATCGACATTCAATGGTAGCAAATAAAACAACACACAAGGAACAGTGACATTTCCTGAGAAAATCTTATTTTACATACACTTCTGACTCAATTTGAACGCTACAAATTATTTAGGTACTTTTTGTGTACCGTAGTAATTTATCAGATACAGTTTTTCACGAGGGACTCGTTTACATTTAAGAAGACGTCCTTTGATTGCAAACATGAACATAACGACACTCTAGAATATTGTACTCTTTCCTATGTTACCAAATAAATTGTTTCCAGAAGGGACTTATATCCTATGATTAGATTTGTTTCGGTATTTGGCGCATACACGCTACTGCTACGGGCTACATATTGCAAATGTTGTAGACAAAAACGCAGTAAGCTATTTTATACAGTTAGTATAATATATTTCATAACAAAACCATCAGATCAAATTCATCCATCAAATACATATCTAATCTCAATCACAAAATGGTCAACAAATCAGGAGAATACAGATATATACGTACGTAAGACTATTATTCTATGCACTGCTAACAGTAAGTCTAATTTCATTACTTTAAAGATTTAAGTTATCTTGAGAATAATAGAATGGTGATGCCATCAATGGCTTTCCCATCCTTTTCATGCACCAAAAACTACAGTTACCATTACACTTTGACGATTTTGGTTTTGGTTCTTAGCTTAAAGGGATTATTCTTATCCTCCGGTTGCTTAGAATGTTCAGTGAAAGACAGTCTCTTTTCTATCTTGAAAACACTTGGAAAATGTCTTCTACAACTCTTCTTTTAGAGACTCTACAGCATTACTCAAAACTTGCATCTGAGCCTGAAACAGAAAACAATTATCATTATTCTCGAAAAATACTTGGAACGAAATGCAGGGGAATTCTTCAATCTAGGTTAACAACTTACTTTGGCATGTTTGATTTCTAATTCAGCCAGATCTATTAAATTCTTGCGAAAGGCTCCTACCCTCCTCTTTTTGAAATCCACTAGTTCTTCTTTTGCTTTGCTTGAGATAGTTTCAAACTTCTCACATGCTTCCTGCTGAGCTTGTTCCGCCTGTTATGGAATGACAAAATCCTCATTAAACTCTCGTTGCAGAGTTCCACTCATCATCGTTTCGACATTTATAAGCTCTGCAGTACATAAAACTGAGCAAGGAAGAGCAAATGAAGTTTTTCTTGCGAATTTTCAGATAAATTAAGTTTAAAACGAAACACAAAATGCTAAGCTGGATTAAAGACAACTCGATGGAGTCGAGCGAGCGCCTCTCTTCATTCAGAGTAAAAAAGACATTTCGCCATCCTAAACTATACGCTAGCAGCGAAACCAAAATCGATCCAGATGCATAAAAGTTAATTGGTTCATCCCAGGAAGGAACAAAACTTACATCCACCACTTCCATCGTCTGCTTCCGTTGCATGTATAATACCAATAAACATTAAATTGAAGTCGCACAAGATAATTTCAAGATAGGCTCAGAAAATATTGTGCATCGAACGAAACCAAAAGTATGTCAACGATAATACTAAAAAATACTTACCGCTCCAACCTCCCTATTTTTTGCTCGAGCTTTATCCAGGTTTTTGTTGGCAGTTTCGTAATTTGCTAAGCACCGACGTCTGCGATACAACAGATTCTTAGCAGCATTCGAATCTCGCATGTAGTAGCGCAACGTGTCAGACAATTTTAGGTCTTCGTCTGAAGCAACTCGATTTTCAACTTTCTGCAAAACCACTTCATGTTCAAATATCATTATGATCACCCACATCATTCTATTTTCCAGAGTTGAGTCTTACCCTAGCAGTCTCTAATGCTTCGGAAACTTTAGTAAGGAACTTTTCCAATTCATTAGTGTCAATTGTAGCTAACTGAATCAACTCGGATGAGATTTTGATATAAGAATCTGACACATTCTTGTGAGACTTCGTCATCCTATCTGATTTTGCGGTACCATCCTTTAAATGGGAATGATAGTCTATCAAAAAGTTACGCTCTGCGTCAAAGAACTCGTCGACATCTTTTTGAGTAGCAGACAAGAGGAACTCATCCGTAGTTTGACCAAAGTGTTTGATCAGTCCTCCGAACATTTCTTTCTTGTTCTTGCCACGAACACTTAACTGAAATCAACAAAACGCGTTCGCTGATTTGCTGTCTTTGTCCTTGTGATGATTATTCTTCGTGGGTGATTACCTCGCCATCATACGCTAGAAATACTCGGAAGTTGTGATCATTCCGAAATACAGGATGGTTTGCCAGACGACAGAGAAAAACCTCGTGCATCGCTACTGTCTTCTTAAATGTTGCAAGGTATTCACTGTTCGAAGAGAAAACATAAATCGGTCAAGGGCCTTACTGCTACTTCAGCTTCATTAATTTCGAACAGATGCTTTTGTCATGCTTACGCCTCTAGTTCCTGTTTCATCTTAGTAAACTCCTCTTTGGTCATGGTACCTTCTCCTTCACCCAATTTCTGGAGTTTCTCTCTGGACGCGTCAAAATCAGGCCTTGGAGGAGCAGGTGGAATCTACAATAGGCAGCCACAAAGAGTTACTTTCGATATTCCCGAAGACTGGATACTTTAACTACTTTAACCCATCTGACAGAGATAGACAACAGAAGAAACTTACGATGAATCCAGCGTACTCCTCGTTTTCCTCGAAGCGATCATGAAGCCACACGAATTCCTCATGCTGTCTCACAACAGAAAACTCTTGCTTCTCAAAGTCAGGGAGAGTAGTCTAAAATCATATCAAATTATACACGTGCTCCTTAATTGTAAAAAGTAAAAGCTCTATTATTTCAGCAATTTGTGCATGTAGGTCATACCTTGGTATGGACGGTGAACTTAACCTTATCGCGTTCACTTAAGGCATCGGAAATGTCGACGACAAGGGCATTCTCGCCTTCCACGGCTTCTGATCGTCCCGGCTTGTATTCACAAGAAATGCGGTAATAATATCGGTCCATTTTAATTGATTATTGATTGAAAGAAGTAAGTGTGGGTGCAGTCTAAGAAGGAATTCTATGAACGGGACACTCCCTCTTCTGCCTATTCTTATGTATTCTCTTTAGAGAGACAGAAGAAGTGCCCACCACCACCACCCCCACCACGAGCAGTCTGCAACAACTGGATGCTCAAACAATGACATTGAAATAGCCCAGACACAGACAACTCTACGGATGATGACAGATCAGTATTAAGTGAAAGGAGTGAAACCTTGTCAGTGTCAGTCGCCAGGAGTTCAGGTCCACGATTAAAAGCATTCTGCAGCATTTTTAGTTCACAGCAGCTTTTCCCAGTTCGCAATTAGAAGAAAGACAGATAAATTCCCCGTCAATATATTAAAATTTCCACAAACCAATCTGCAACTCGCCCAAACGAGAATCTCCCAAATTTTTATCACTTTTCCTACAACTTACAACGTCTTAACACTCTCCAGTACGAAATAAAACTAAAAAATGACACAAAAAAGCCTCCAAAACAACTCGAGTCCAAGATAAAACTCCTAAATCACAACTATTACTATCATCTACTGAAGAGGAACTCAAAGTCCATGAAACACTGTCACATTGGAGAAACTCCCCCAGCTACGCAAACAGAAGGAATAAGTCGATGCTAAATACACATCACACATGCATTTGCTATTATACATTAAAGATCATAACTCTTTTCTGCTCATATCATGTAAATACTAATGGGAGTGAGTAAAACTATGATTTTAGGTAGTTAGCCTGCCTTTCTATCTGTGGTTATGTTATTTGGGTTACATTAAATACGATAAAGCCACCAGCTTCACTGGAATGGAAGTTGTGAATGGAAGGAGATGCAATCCTACGATGA
>JAQGAD010003038.1:0-11401 GCA_034696625.1 Isotomurus palustris
TTTATTATTTGTGCTCAATCCTTACTGTCAGATATTACTCACAACTAATGACATAAACATGTTTGTAAGACGTGAATAGAAGTAAGATCAAGTTCTGATAATCCTTGTTTTGTACGACAATATCAAAGTTTCAACCTCCAGGTTACTGGAATACAAAACAAATCAATCCTGCATTGAGCTTAGCCTCATTACTTAATGAGCTGTATTATGAATAAAGATTTCGAAGTTCAATTACCAACTTTCTTTTACATTTTCCCAGTCACGCTAGTAAATTGTGTTCTGAGAAACACGCAAATAGTTTCGGGACAGACTTTCGCGATTCCAGAAATATTAAGATGAGAGTGTCTCGTTCTCTTTATTGGAAACAAAAAGTCGAAGGAATAAGGCTGAGCCCATTTCTCTCTGCTACATAAGTGAATGTTTCTTATTCCTTCAAGCATGCCAGTTTCTTCTTCCAGTTCCAGCACAATAGTGAAATCAGAGAAGATTGCTCAGTGAAGTGGGACACAGTAGTACACACACACACACACACACACACACACACACACACACACTCGTATAGTGAGATGTGTAATTTATTATTTTCCTCTAGAAAGAATGAGAGAACAGAGAAAGTATTTTGGTGGACTGATATTGCTTTCATAACGGTCTAATACACTTAACACTCAGTGTGAGATGGGAAGAGAATAGACAGATTAAATTATAATCTTTCACGCCCTTCCTCCCTGGTCAGTCAGGGAGGATTAGAGTGACGATGAAATTATACGGAAGAAAGTTGAAGGGAGTGAATAGTGCAATAACGATCTTCATTATTACCACATTGGGAAGAAATGCTACTCATATTATTAGAGGAGATGGACACTTGGGAAATTTGAGTGGCCGTGTCGAGGAGAACTTTCCTCCACTTCCGCACTTCATGAAAGTGCAATGAGTACGTCCAAAAGAAGGAAAGCCAGATGCGAATACTCTTCAGATAACAAACGAATTCATTCCAAACTCCTCACTACAGATTCATAGACGGGATCTTTCAGAAGAGCAGAATCAGGATGGAGGGAGCAAAGTTACTTAAACGAAGTGTAGCAAACTTTACTACTTCTACTTCTACTATATAGTTTGGAAGATTATTTATTGGCAATCTCAATAATACACCAGGTATAAAAACAGCTTTACTGCTTTATGTAACATCTTTATGAGACTACGCTGAGAATAGGGAAGCTAAAAAATATTTTAATTTGACAAATTCATAGTTTTGCTTGGAGGAAAAGGACCACTAGGCTAGGATCAGAGAACACTAAAGAGTACTAAAGATTTAAAGAGACATAATTATAATGGAGACATTGAGATTTAAAATGAGTATAAGAAGCTTAAGATTTCAAGGAAACCGTATTTTCATAATGTGAAAGCTTTTTGAGGAAGAAGTGACTTATTATAAACATGATGATTTTACTTCAAAGAAATTATGAAATGAAGCCAGCATGAATAAACCAACGGTTGCAATGATCTTCTTCTACTTTTGAATATACGTTCAAGGAGTAGGCTGACTTTCTCCGAAATTCTCTAGCACATCCAAGGGAGAAAGTTTTGCTCAGAAATTGGAGAAAGCACACATACGGTACCAGGATAGAAACACACGGACGGAAAGTTGAAGCGATGGAGATTGAGATGCAACTGAGGAGAAAAATGCTTGCTAAATCACCTCTTATCTCGACAGATCTCATTTAATTCGCAATCTCAAACAACTCACGCTCCTGCATAATTTCTTCCTCTTTTTCTTTCATTCGGCCAAAATCCCTTTTTCCCCATTTGGCCAAGACGCGTGCAGATCTCTAAATGTCGAATAGACAATGCACAAGAAATTCTCATCTTTTTCTGAAGTGAATTAGACTTCTTTCAAACAATCTTCTAACATTTCGAATCACAGATACAATCCACTTACAAGGAATTTACGCTTAGCTGGGTTCATCAATTTTACTTGTAAAATTATCAATGCTTGTAGAAACGCAAGGTGAAATTAATGTTTGTTATGCAAAATGTAAATCCAAGAAAACTGCGTGTTTGCAAGATCATCATCATCATTAAAAGTCACAAAGTAATGCAGTGTGGAAATTGTATTATGCAAAGAACCCTTACGAATCTCTGTTCCTTGAAACAGGGAATTTTATAAACATTCTTCTGATTTTCTAGGAAAAGCTAGGGCTGCTAGTTTTGCTGTTGTTAGTGAAATAAAGCAACTTCAATGGAGTAATATTATGCAAAGCGTCATTCAAAGTTGAAACGAAAGCAAAGAGTTTGCTTTCACTTCCGCATTCTTGTTAGTTCCATCCGTACAACTATTAACATTGGGTTCTTTACAGTTCAGTGAAAAATATTTGGAACCAATTAAGTGTAAGTCTACTTCACAACTTCAGCCATTCTGCTGTTGTCTGTTGATGCGTAAAAATAGTAAAATAGTGAGTAAAATTGATGGCTGCCCCAAAGAAATTAAACAGAAATTGGTTTGATTTCAACTCACTTAATGTGGAAAATGGCTCGTAAAATGTGAAATGGAAGATTACGAAATCCCTCCCATGAAAGCCACACTCCCAGACCTCTGCAAAAATATATTCTGCCTGAACAAACACCAAGGACGAATACAACGATTGGTTGTTTGTCTAGAAGCCACAATGAAAGGAGTTAGTTATGAGATCTGGAGTCACAAAAGTGACATAAGTACACAGAAACCAAATCTGGCTCAGGAATAAAACCATCCACAGTGAGACGCGTCTGTCTAAGTAGTAAGAAGTGACTGCGAAACTTTCCAAGTTTTCTCACTTTTACTTAAGTTGAAGACAATCAAGATGATGACAGTACGTACATCCTAATGTAGTAGTCAAGTACACTCTGCTGATGTTCTCCAAACCTCGCCTACTTCCACAGCTACACAAAGAAATTACACGTTTTACTCTCATGTCCACAGCTTTCACCAGTACGCAGCCTGTGTAGATGAAGTTAGACTGTTTTTGTGGAGGATTTGTGTGCAGACACACACAATGATGATGATCACGAAAATAATCCGAGTATTTTCCACCCATTCATTTCTTCTATTCATATGCAAGTAAAGGAACTTTCTCCGTCTCTTTCATTTCATTGTCCGATTTGTTCTTTCTAGGCTTGAGCATCCATCTCCTAATAGAGACTCGGCTGAATACAGATTGTTGAACAAATCTTGGAGAAATTTGTAAAAAGGGAATCCTAACGGACAGCTGGTTCTGACTGACAATTTTCCAAGGAACGAGAACGAAAGAGTATAGTGAGTCAATATTGCTTACTCCTACTTTCTGATTGTATCTGCCACAGAGTGGATAAAACCTTTTTCATCTTGGGTTCTTATTCATCTGTACTGAAAGAGAGATTCTCTCTAATCAAAGAATTTTCTACAGATCTAGCGATACCAGTGAAAGATCGTATTCGATAGAAAGTTCGATATGAAAGTCATCCATAAGGTTCCTTCCTTCGTTGAACACAAGTGGATGAAATCATTTTGATTGAAACCAGTGTTTCTCCCCTTTTGGTCTTTCTTTTCTTATCTTTACTATAAAACTATCAATGATGATAGCACGAGCTGTGTGAATCTTAGCTTTACTTGTGTGTGTCTGCGTATGGTGAACCTTTTCTTCAGACAGCACGAGACGAAGTATGTAGCACCATAGATAGCAATTTAGCTATTTCTCAACTTCTCGAGAGAGAGAGAGAGAAAAGAACCTTTTGAATTGTACATACATTTGAGAGATATAAACTAATAGGGATCGTCTTTACAAAGAATAAGCGAGTCATTGATTGGCCTTCAAGCTTGAGTGGTTCTGTTTCACAGACTTGAATATTTTGCACTTCTTTTTACTTTTCTTCACTCGGAGATCTCACAGCATTAACTATATTACTTGTCTAATTGAAAGAGTTCATGCACCCAAGTTCTACTCAAGTTTGAGTTCTAATTTGATTTGACGTAACTCTGATTGAATATCATTTTGTTCCGTTCCACTTTTTTGAAACAAGTGATCAAGAGCCAAAAAGAAAGTAAGCTTAAGTAGGCTCATAAAATATATTTTTGAAATACTTTTCTGCAGATTTCATCCATCATCCCACTTGGTCTTTTTTACATCGAATCACAGCGCAACAAATTAATAAGTAGATTTCTTTCTACAGAAATTGCTGTTTTATGCAACGTACCTATTTTTTAAGCTCCCCAGAATCCCAAACGCATTTAAACATGAATATCCATCCGAAAATTTCAAAAAAAACTGCCGATTCCAGGTTTCTATTGTGTGCACTTCATTGAGGAGAAGAGGAAAAGCTTTTTGCGATTCCTTTCCACTTTACCCTCAATTTGACTCCTTGTGTTGATTTGATGTGATAGCGATTTGAGATGAGAGGAAGTACACAATAGCCGTGAAGAAAGTAACCATACACTTCTTTTACTACAAGTCTTTCCTGCTTAAGCATCGTTTTATAGCTTACTTTCACTCAAATTTGTACACACAATACTCCTGTGTGTGTGTTGATGGGCATCATAGCTAAACTTACACACATACTTCCCATGAAGTACATGTTCACCCCTTCCTTCCTATTTTATTGTCAGACTTTCCCTTCCCTTCGTGGTTATTCCTCTCGTAAAGATCCTCTGACTGAATGATGCTCTTTTACTCTTTCACAAAATGCATGCACTCTTAAACATTACAGATTGTACAGCCAGTTCCTTCACAGCCTACGACTGCATATGTCCTGTCCTCCATCATGCATGATATTACAACCATCCCCATCTCATTTAATTATAATCATTTGTTATAAAAGAATATCAAAAACTGTGTCACCGGATACGTATTCACTTCCCGATTCCCAAGGGAAAGAATGTACACTCTCTCCGAAAGATACAAATCACTAGCTGCATACCCTGCACGCTTTGGAATTCCACATGAACTGAAGGAATGGTAAACTTGGGTAACTCGTGTGATATGTGTGGCGAGAAGTCAGCCTTTGAAATTCTTTTTGGAGACAAGACCATCTCCAAAGGATATCAGTGACACAGTGACGTTGCAAATGACAGATATTGCGTTTTCCTACACTTTTGTTTCAACCGTGTGAAAGGACGGCAGTGTGGGAAGACCCTACGAGCCGACGAGAGACCTTAGAGATGGAGAGACAGTGTCAAGTCTTTCCATTTCCTCCCTCGTATCGCTTATTACAAATTCGGTATTCGGTCCTTGTCTATCCTTCGATTCATGACATGTCGACTGCTTTCTCTCGCACTTCCCTTCCCCATCTTATCAGCCGTTTGAACTTGCTTCGAAATTGAGGATATTCTCAGAATGAATCTAAAAGAAGGATGAAGCGTATTTGTGTTTTGTCTCTCATCTACTCATCTCCTGCACTACATGTCTCCCTTATCCACCTCCTCATGCCTCCTACATACATATATATGTGTGTGTGTCTTTGTGAATGTGAATGTGTGTGTTGTATACATACGCCTTTCTAGACGAGAGGTTTAGTTCTTCCTAACCTCATTTAGAGTTTCGCAGCGTCTTCTTTCTCCATCTGAGTCGGAACTCATCCTGAACCTCTCACTTCAACTCTCAACAAAAGTCAGTTCAATGTCGTTAATTCTAAGCTTGAATGAAAACACAAACTCCAATATAAACCTTCTAAGAAGAAAGTCAGGAGATTTCGATTTCCACTTAGATACAAAGGCAATAGAAGCAGTTGTGCAAGTGTGTGAGTGTTTGTCTTGACTTGGTTTCATTTATCCTATTGAATAAAGTCGTCTTTCTCACTGAGTTCTGTCAGCTACACTTCGATCCATTCAACTTTACCAGGAAAAGAAAGCTTCAAATGATATTCCCTCTACTCCATACTCCATACTTGCTCCATACCGTCATCAAATATGCCCTTAGCAATAGGGTTGTTTTATGTCTGATGTGTATCGGCGACTTCTTTATGATATGATGTGGTTACACAAGTAACTTCCCTACAATCTGATTCACTTGCGGGGGTGAGGGAAACAAATAACATTATAACATAACATTTCCAAAGATAAATATAACTTGACCCAACCTTTTACTGCGTTGGAGGACTTTATTATATCTCTGCTAAGCCTTCCGCAGTATTAAAGCGTACAACTGTTACAACATACACACACATCACATCATTAAGGAGATTTTGAGTCGTTCCTTAAGAAGAAGCAACATAACACTGTCAGAAAATCCCGTCTTACTTCAGCCGAACTTTGTTCTCCAGAAAGTCAAATGGTTTCGATTCAGCCATACATCTCCTTTTGTGAGTGGGCAGAGACTCAGAAACTTACTAGTTACAGATATTTCAATTGGAATGAGTCTCTTCTTCATGTGTTTAAAATTTCTTAGGAGTATCTCTCATATACCTACAATACTACAATAGAATTCTCAATCTTCTTTGGTAAAAGGTGAAAGGTAGGTTGTGGGTGTGTGTCTGCGTGGGTATTGTTGAACTAAAAGTGAAAGTAGTTCAAGTGGGGCAAGAGACTTGAAATTCTACATGGTGTCTGGTAAAGCTTATCCTTTTGGGTGGAAAGAAAGGTCCTTAATTTGACAGTCACTGTCTGCCTTGCCTCACTGCCCATTAATTCCTTTGCACTTATCGTGTGCAAGTAAGACGACGGGCAGGCTACGTCGAACGGGTTATTAGGAATTCTATCGCACTATTAATTTTGTACAATCTCGCCTAACTAAACCTTCTCTTTATCCAACAATTCACCTAGTCATTTCTTCAGAACTCGTTAACTGTTTTACACGCTACTTCACAAAGGCAAAGGGGACGAAGGAGAAAGTAGAAGGGACGCGTTACAAATGGAACGGACATAAAAGAAGATTTCACACAGGGTGTTATTAGTCTCCTTCCCTCGTATGAAAAACTACCTGCTTCCCTACGACGTGTAACATATCCTCGCACTCAATGTAACACAAACCTTGGTATTATTCCACAGAGGGCTACTCACTACTCACACACAGGAGGTTACCATAAACTTAATTACTTTCAACCTTTATGACTTTCATTAAACCTTCGTATATGTATGTATGAGCCTCACAAAGACAAAAGACAACTAGAGCGAGAGTCTCGTCTCAGTCGTCTCGTCTCTTGCTCAAAAAAGTAAAATCGTAAACCTACTTTCACTACTTTTACTTATCAATTAACGATCTCTCTCGACGTGTTCTTTGAACTTTTATCTTTTGTACATACTACACTATTCGCAGTAATGTAATTATTCTTTGAGTTACTAGGTCGTGTAATTACAAATACATATTGAAATTGACACAACTTGACAAACAAACTAGGTTAATTAACTTGCTCACCTTTCTCCTAACAGTAACATGCTAATACGAAGGTATACATCGTGATTCTAATTAGCATGCATGAAAGAGCACACGCACACAGCAGATGATTTCATACTGTGTTTCGCATAAAAGACACTCAAATCCTAGTGATTAATTACACGTAGAAATTACTACTCACCTGTGCCAAGTGTGCACTTTCACTCAAAGGCGAGCGGCTCGTGTCTTCCTTTCCTTACTTTTGTTCGAACGAATTTTTAAACAATGTCAGCTTGAAGTTTGTAGCACCAAATATTTCATCAGATGTCAGACTTCTAAGCAATGTCTAAAACTTGTACAATACTTTCACTCAGCACCTTGTAAGATGATCAAGACGTGTATATGTGTGAGTGTGGTTGATCAGTCTATACTTTCTTTAGACTGTGAAACAATGGGGAAAGTTGATTCAAAGTGAAATGTGACAAGTGTCTGTTTCACTGTCAATTATCGAGTCCAGTGGATTTAAACAAAGGAAATGGAGAAAGTCTCTCAGCAAGCCATGTTAAAAGGATTCTCATGAGAAGTTCAATAATTGAAAAGGGTTTCCGCGCAGATATTCATTGTTGGATGTTAAAATGTCCCGAAGACATTAGAAGACAGATTTCTAACAATAGAATACAATTTTAAAGAATCCGGCTAAAGAAATCGGAATTCCAATTGTCCGTGGCACATGTTGGACTGAGTTGTGCTCGAAGAAGAGGACCGGCTTGCTCAGAATCCCAAGCTGAACTGATTGCACCCGTGAGAAAGTCGGTGATTTTGGATGGTGAAAGTGAATTGTGAGCAGGGAAAGCACTTTTGGAAGAACAAGCGTCTTCCTGTCTGTCTTACTTTGTCCCGAAAATACCCTCGCCAAATGTACTTAAGTCTACCTCTTCCACATGCGCTTCTTAGTTCTTAAGCTCCCAAAGAAAGTAAACCGGTAGTGAAGTAGTAGCTACAGGGATTATTACAGCAGTGGGAAGGAAATAAAGACAATCTGTTTAATGCAAAGGATGAGAGAGAGTTATCATAAAATTCAAAATTGCGATTGTGTGGTGCTAAGTTTAAAGAGGATGATAGAAATAACCGGTAGCACTCGAGTTGAAGCTAAGACACATGCATGCAGGAGAGCTGAAAGACCTTCCTATGACATTCATCCCTGCGTGTGTTCATTTAAAGCAGAAACTTATTGCACTACTCTTCTATTGCTCCAAAGTATCCTTCTAATAAGTTGGAATAAATCTCCCAGCTTCCTCTCTAGAGAGGAATTTACCATGAGAGGAGTTACGGAGCCGTGTAGCATAGAAAATTAACTTATGCTCAGAAAATGCGTAAAGTCAACCAACTAAAATGCTTTTGTCTCTGAACTAGAAGCTCTCAGCGACACGCACAATACAGACGAACGGTGTAACACCACCTTATTCTCCAGCAATTTCTGCGACTCTCGAAAATCATTATTTATTGATGTACTTGCTTCACTTATTCATGAGTTGCATACGAACTTCATCTCTTGACAAATGTGTGGAAGCGTTCAATTCATTTCCTATACATTCGTTTGCTTTCTCTACGAGCTTTATTTCCTATTGTACATCTTCACATACTTTGCGGAAGAGACAAAGAATTCAACCATGAATGAAGTAGCATGCGAAGTTCAGATTCAGAAACATTCTGTGCAAGACACATAAGATCGATGTCTCCATAGTACGCTTATCGATCAATCTTATCTGGCAAAAAAGAAGTCTTGCATGCATACAGAAGTTCACAGTCCTTCTTGTTGGAAGACGTATGATCTCCGTCCGTGACTTCTACACGTCTAGCGAAGTCAACTTTCACTCTTTCGAAATCAAACTAAAATATCAGGTCTTTACTTCCGCTGATTTGTGTCTTCAGCATCGTCAAAGATGAGTCAAGTGAGTATTTTAATTGTACCTTACAACACATAGAAATACTAAGCAGTTCCGTCGAATAACCTAAGTTTGTATTGTAGACAAATAAGCAGGGAAAAGAAATGTCGTACGCTCAGCTACGAAACCACCGACGCGAAAAGCTCCAGCAGTGTGTACAGCGCCTTGCCCTATCCAAAGGAGTTTTTGGCGTAATGGTCACAACTGAAAAATGTAAAAACAACTTATCTATTACTTTCACACGCACTTCCGTCGTAACAACTGTCATATCTACATCATCAGTTTGTTTTCGAGGTAGGGGGTATCATTGAATCGACGTTCGACCCCAGCTTAGCTCATTACTGGAAGAAACAAGTGAAAGCAGTCGAAGAACTTGGCGTTGCTCTCGTTCGTGACTCTGATCCACGAAATGACCTCGAGTTCTTACGGGTCCAGACTTCTAAATATGAAATGCTCTTGTCAATCGGTAATTCTCTACCCAAAGTCCATACAAGCTTCTCAATACAATTCAAAAACTTTCACCGAAAAACCTTTCAAAAATGTCTCATCCACTTCCTTTCTTCTATCTCCAGCTGAAGATCACCGAGTCCTCGTAGTCTTCAGCAGCACAATGAAAAATCCCTTCGACGGTGTAGAGAAAATCCTTAAACAACGGAAACGCAAGCTATTAGAAGCCCGGAAAGGACGTCACGGGAATCGCACTCGCCAAGGGATGGACCCTTGTGTCCCTCACACAAAAAAGCTCGGGGGTAACGACAAAGTCTACATCACAGAGAAAGTCGACGGCATCATTATCGACCAGAAAGACGATGTTAATCTTATCTAAACTTTCGCCCATCATTTCTTAAAGTCTCCCGTATCAAACTGTTCCTGCCTTCGATCTCTCTCGTGTACCTTTCCCCACACAATCGAACATCTTTCCAATAAAAGACCTTTAATACTGATACTCCAGTTTGGAAATTCATTAGCATGGAAGTTGGAACAATGAAGTGGAGGCTATGGAACATCTTCAGGAGAAGAAGGAAGGCAGTGGTGGTCTTTGTTGGTGGTGGTGGTGTGGTGGAGATGATGGACGAGAAGGTGGGGAGGATGAGTCATTCGGTTTGCGGCACTCTTCTCACTAGCGGCGCTCTCCTTCAACATCTCCGCCGCCCCAACCCAATTTATTTATTATTTTCATCCATCTCAGCTTTAAAAAGGACATTTAAACTTTAAACAACTCTTCCCCGAAGTCAATCGCATTAGAAGTTTAGAATACTTTTAAATTATAAGTTACACTTTTACGCTTTTCTTGTAGTGATTAGTATTAAAATACCAAAAGAAAAACAAAAAAATTGTAGACCTCGCCAAACCAACTTAATTGTTGTAAAACACAAATCACACTTTAAATTATAGCACTTCTCACTGCAAAGCAAGCAATTACGAGGATTTTCAAACTTAACAAGTTTTATAATTGCTTCAGGGTTTTGAGAGGTAAGTTTTCGTTGATATTCATCATGTTTGCTCGATAGGGAGTGGTTGGAAATGAACTAATCTCGAAGTCTTCATTTTGTTTATTTTGTTCGTCTCTGTTGGATGTTGGATTTGTAAATGGAGGATTGGCAGTGTTTACAAATAAATCAAGTCTAGTCATTTATTACTTTTGTTTGTTGCAGGACGAAAAATAGTTGTGGAGACTCGGAGGAGTAGATGAGTCCGGGGATTTCATTTATGTGGTGGATGGACGTGACTGAAGACGAAGACAAGAGTTTGACGTTTTGGAATAAATAGACTTACTCAAGAGATGGAAGAAAGTAGCATTAGTGATGGGGGCGGTAGAGAAGACGTGGCAGCGCTGATAGAAAATGAAACGCTAGAAGATGGAATTACGAAAGAGAATAGCGGAGCGTGGTGGGAGAAGAAGGCGCTCGAGTTCCTGTCGAAAGGAGATCTGAACAGAGCTTTGCATTATCTGGATTTATGTCTGGATAAGGAGTATAGACAGACTGTGTTAATGTCCAGTGGAATTATTAAAGATGAAGATCTTAGTGAGACTGGGGAAGATTCTAGTGAGGTTACCAATGATAGTGGAGTCCAGCAAGATGTTTTGTGCCAGGAGGACATTGGATTGAGTCCTGCAGAAGCTTGTGGACTGTTTGA
>JAQGAD010003039.1:0-11400 GCA_034696625.1 Isotomurus palustris
TTAGTTTTTAGTGCACCAGCAGTTTGTAGAATGCGTGAGATGAGTTTCTAGTCTTTTAGTGCAGCGATTAATATTCTAGAGTTTAGGTACATTCGTTTCCTTCCATCACTTACAGTCTTTGTTGCCTCTATTCCTGAATTATACTCGTTTCTTGTTTCTTCTTTCTATTAAACTATAAATACTAATTCCAATTATGATAGCATTTGTGTAACACATAGAAGCGATAGATTTACAATAGTGAAAAGACAAATAAGCAGCAGTATTATTTCTTATTTCATTGGAATTGGAAGAGCTTTTGAATTTCTGAATCGATCGTCAATTTGGTTTTTATTGGCAGTTTTGCATTTACTTCGAGTGTCTCAGTTTTCCTTATCATCTCGTGTCGTTTGATTTTGATCTGTTGGAAGGAGAAGTTCTTCTCCGGCCTTCTTGTCTCCTTCATCTGTCGCACTGTTTTGTTTACGACGGAAGAAGAGCGCTGAGGAAATGATGGCAGCATTGAGAACCAACGCTACGGAGTAATTGACGAGTAGTGGAGTATCTCCAGTTAACATGAGATTGGTAGCAATCCTCGCTGTGCGGAAGAGTAAGAATAAAATTGAATGGGAAGTAATAAATATTTTTTGGAATAAAAATCTTGGAAGGTCTCTTAAATCTAAACACTTATCGTCCTGCTTAAGGCTTAATAGAAGGAAACACAATAATAAGGAAGAAGATGAAAAGGCATAACTTACTGACACAGGTGTATGAGGCGATGAGCCACGTCAGAACGGAAACGGAGTCGGAATTTCGGGCTTTCCATATTTCTCTCAACTGGAGTAATTTACTGGAGGCTGAACATGGAGTGGCGAATTTCTGGAGAGACGGAAATGATGGAAAAATGATTTGGGAGTTGATAATAAGTGAAAAGTGAATGTATGAAATGAAAATACGAACCATGAGGGTGGGGAGAATGTCGGGATGAGGAATTCCTTGGGTGAATCCCACGAAGAAAGTTATGAAGACTCCTACACCCCCCACTTTCACTATGTCCAGGGTTCCCATATAGTGGAAGATGACGAAGAGCAGGAGAACGTCTTGGGAGACGAGGAAGACATATTCCAAGTAGGAATTCACCGGGTAGCCTCTCACCACGTTGTAGCCCAGAACGATGGCGTACCTGCGTTTAATGAGAAATCATAGACAGTCATAAACAAGGTTGTTCCTGTGGAAGGGAAAGCATGGAAATATAAATGAGCTTGTGCTGCTGCTGCTTTGTGGTTTTGAATTATACAGAGGAAATAATTATCATTAGAGTAAATGAGTGTGCGATGATTAAACCGGAGGAAGAGGGAGAAATCGGAGAGTAGATAGAAATTCGGTGAATGCATTTTTGAATTATTGTGGGATGGAGTGGAAGAGTTTTTTAGGTTTTTTAAGTCTGTAGGGACGATTGAAATTCACATATGTGTGACACACAGAGAGAAGGAAGGAATGAGAGAGATGTGGATTGAGATTTTGGAGATGGATGGATGGACGGGAGCCCTAGAGAGTTTAATTAAGACTTGTTGGAGGCTGGAGCTTGATTATATTTTATTTTATTATCCATCGAACAGTAGAATAATGTAATTATCTCCTTGTAACATGTTACGCAAGATTGGACATACATGTCGATCGGTGCATCTCTCCCCACTTCTCAAAAATGGAGACAAGAGAAATAAATGCGTAGGCAGCAATTGTAATCTGTAATACTTGTGTAACAGTCCCAGTAATACTAATACGAACGACTATAGTAATAGCATGTTGAAGTTGAAGTGCATAAAAGTCTGTAGGGTCTCGAGGCTCGAGTGAAAGTGGTTCTTCTATTTCGAATACCACGAAGCCTGTAAACCACTGGGCAAGTATTTATTTCACTCTATTGAGTAGGACACGTGCATTGTGGAATATATTTTCGGGTTATTGTATTAAAAGTATTTCGGGGAGACGGGAGAGAGACTGCGAGGGCTGAGCAGCAGGAGTCCCGGAATAACGGGATCATCGTGATGAGGACATTTAATATTTATATTAGAGAATTGCACGAAGTCTGTCACAATAGGAGAGAGTTTGGATGTTCGGATGTTCGGAACATCTGTCCCACTCGTCGGTGACGCTGGTGGCTTAACCCTTTTCATCCGAGAGGAATAATTTGACAAATATGAGGTCGACTATTCTGCCTGCCAGCTAGTTTCTCTACTTTATTTTTATTATATTGCTCTCTGATTTCTCATATAGAGGAAATCATACTTTATTGCTGTGCTAATCGACTGGATCAAAAATATGCGAGGCTTTCTTCTGTCTATTACTGCCTCTGAATCATTTTTTGTTGCATTTCTCGTCTCGCTTGTTTCACGCTTAGACTTGGTGCATACGCTGCTAAACCTTTTTGTTGAGATGTAATTGATTGTCCTTTTACATAGTTGTTTTATGTAGAATTACTATTTTTATTGCTTGGAGAAGATTAATTGTTTCCTAACTTATGAACATGTGGAATTCTTTCTAATTAAATGCACTCCGTGGCCATGTGATTTGATTGTGATGATGACTTTATTAGTGAAGTTATCAACCCATGGAAAATTGGGATACTATGATGATTTATTAGGTAGGATGATTACAACTTGTTCGAAAGTTCGAAACGACTAAATTTCAAAAGGAGAGAGAATAAAACCTCGCATGGTTTTGGGAATGTTTAAGTGCGAATTGTGTCTTTCGCGATACATTATATAAATTAAATTATTTGAAGATAAGTACGCTTTACGTTTCTTGTGAGGCCAAAAATCTAAACTTATTGGATTAACGTTATTACGTAATTTTTGAAATCTAATTATGTCTGCCAAACTGAATGAGAGTAGTGAACGGGAATAAATAAAGTGTGTTAAAGCTTACCCGAGGAGTTCGACAAGAACGCTGTTAAGACTGACTCCGCGAAGACTTTTCGACTTGAAGATCGCTCCGATCTGTGGCAACTTGCAGATGATGCACAAAATTATTGTCGACACGTCGAGAAAGGGGACGACGTACGTGTAGGCCGTCCCTTCCTCCTCCATATTTCAAAACTGATAAATATGAATCCCTTTATTTATTAATATTAATACTAATCACTCTGCATTCCCACTATGCACCTAATAATCATTTATTATTTACTGACTCACTTAACTATTTAATTAAATCAGTATTGCAGGACTGAGAGATCCATGAGTTAATTGACAGGACAGGTGGGAGTAAAAAAGTAAACACACGTGTGATTCCATTGAGAGTGTTTTTTATGGAAGTACATGTGACAACACTGTTTCTGATGATCTCATTCTCCACTTTGTTCGGAGTACTTAAGCTCCTGCTTCCGTTTTATATGCATTCTCCTTCTGATCTCCATAATGTGCATTCCTCATTATTATTACCTTAATCTCTCAACATCCAAATGGCTATTCATCTCTCCACTTAATACGATTCTATTCCCCATTGTTACCCATTGTTTGTAAACCTCCTGTGAATGTGGAAATGAATGGACATTCCTCGTTGAGTGTTCTCTGTGGATGGACGTCAAGTGTGTAATTCTTATTTCTGATCTGTCGTCTTCTTCCGTCTTCCCCTGGTTGTCATCCACTATAACTGTCAGCTTCTTAATTGATTGTGTAGTCGTATAATATACCTGTGTGTTAACTTCTGGGTAAGCGTTGGCTTGGAAGACGCCAAGCTATTTGAATTTGAAACTTTTAAGAGGCTTTGTTGGTTGGCGTCACATTTTCACCTTGTCACTTCTTTTCACCTGACGGAGAAGCTCAGTCTTCCTTCAGCCTGCGACAAGAAACGACGCGTACTTTTTGCTCCTTGACGTGCAGTCGTTGAAACGTATATTTTGTACGGTTTCTTGGAACTTGTGGACCTGCAGATGAGTAACCGGTAAGTATTTCTTAATTTAGTTTTATGGAAGTTTTCTGGAAGGCATGCAGGCGGATTAATTTTAATTGGTTGGGATTTTTTGTGTACAGGGCGCTTGCAAAAATGGAGGAGAAGCCGATTATCGAGAAGGAGGAGATGATGAGTCTCCTGGAGTGTCCAGTCTGCAAAGACGTTCTGTCAGCTCCAGTCTTCGTGTGCGGGAATGGACACTCCTTGTGTGGCGCTTGTAAAAGCAGTTTGACCCTGTGCGGACTTTGTAGGAGCAAAATCACAACCATCAGGAACTTTGCAGTCGAAAAAATCCTGGAGAAAGTCTGTGTCCAGTGTCCTTTCTCGTCGGAAGGCTGTCCTCGACGCCTGTCGGCATCACGTCTTAAGTCTCACGAGGCTGTTTGCAATTACAGGTAAGCCGCGTAAGCCATCAATAGTAAATGAAGTCTTCAGGCTGCAAAATTAACTAATTAATTAACTGATTAATTATTACGGTTTTTTATTTTCAGACAGGTAATTTGCACACTGAAAACTTTGTCGAAGAGCTGTGGTAACTTGCCTGTGAACTACACGCAGTACTTTGATCATATAAGCAAAATTCACAAGTTGACTAGTATGGAAGGCGACAGTTCAGTAGACAATCGGTTTCGAGTTCACTATTATGACGAAAATATCTTCAGTTGTGAGTGGATTTGATTTTAATTCAATTTTAATTGGGGCAAGTTTTTAGTGTCATTGATGTTTGATTGATAACTTGATTGTGTTATTGTGATCAGGTGACGTAGGATTCTGGCCATCAGTTTACTATGAATTTGACAATCGGATTTTCATTGTGCGAAGTGTATTGGCAAAAGGCGTGTTCTCCACTTGGAGCAGCGTCATTGGAACTCGCGCAAACGCAGCCAACTACAAAGTTAACTTGACGCTTCTCCATCATTACCAAACACCACCAAGCTCCGCAAAAGCAACAATAGCGTCCGATAAGAATGCCAGCTTGGTTTCTTGTGGATGTGCCTGCAAATACACGGTAAGTAATATATACCATCGTGTGTTATGATTATGATAGTTAGTTAATTACTAATTAATTAATTATGAACGATTGAATTTGGACAGGGAGAAGTGAAGGTAGCAAAGGAATACAAGGAATGTTTGGTGTTCACTCAACATGTTCAAAGTCATTTAGATGTGGAAGGAGGGATGAGTCCGTTCCAGATTCCAGTGGAAGAGTTGCCGGCAGGCAAAGTGAAGATCAGTATGTCTTCAAAGAGGAAACGAGATGACGAAGATCCTCAAACTCAACTAATGCATTCCTGGTCAGTCATCTTCAATACGGTGAAAGTAGAGCAACCTGGACTCGTAGAAATCGACTGAAGGAAGTTATTTATTCCCTGAATTTTTCACAGACATTAGCGCAACTGACTTATGACTTTACAGGTAACAGACGGTTTATACCTTTCGTAGTCAAAACTCGAAACAATTTAGTTCACGAGAATAAAATATTCGTATACAGATGAATTTGTAAATGTATAGTTAAATTAAGAGATTAGTTTATTGAAAGCAGTAGAAGACTGAATTAGTGAAAGATGAATTTATAATTAATTTATAGATTATAGAGGATTTTTTGTGCGTAGGAAGTTTTTTATGGAATTTGAAATAGAAGTTTTCTGTACTTAATAGTTGTAAAATTATATTTTAGTAGCTTAAAGAAACTTAAGAAATCAACTGAGAGAAAAGATAATAAAAGTCTATATGAATTAATTATGGGTGGAGTTGTTTGCGAGATTATTAGTGGAAATCCACGGCTTGTTTGGCCTTCGTAGCTTTCTTCTTTGCTCTGTGAAAGGCTTCGATGACAGCCTGGACACTTTTGAGTATCGTCGCAGAACTCATCTTCTCGAGGAGATCAAATTTGCTCTCTTCGAATTGGACTGAGGCTGGACTCTGATGAATTACGTTGAGACGAACTTTCACCACTCCACTGGGAAGAGTGTGGAGTCCGAATCGATTGGGTCTCTTGCAGTTCTGCGAAGAACCGGGTAGAAAGTAGAAGATTAGGGATGTAGGAAAGTGAGTGACTAGATTCGGATTAGGTATTTACCTTCGTATCCTCCGAAACGGGAATGTGAACAGCATGGACATCCTGCAACGAAGGTGACACGTCCAGAAACAAATCGTTAAGTTGTTCTTCGATAGAACGCGGTTTGAGTTTCCAGGTCCGCATGTTAATCAAGTGGGAGCCAGGAGATGAGGGAATGTTTATGTAGCCGTAGCCTTCGTACTTGACCTTTCCCGAGGAGTTTATCGAAATGATGGTGAAGAGCATAAGTGGATGAGCGTCTGTGGAACACGGAAGAAAGTGTGAGTTGCAGTTTGGAAGTTGGAATGCGATTAAGTGTGTAAATGTGTACATTCGTGTTGATTGTGTTGGGAATCCATTGAGTAGGCCAGTTGGAAGAATAGTCCGTGAGAGAAATGTGCGAATCCGTCGTCAGTAGTGAAGCAGTTGTGCGTGAGTCCCTGGAGGTGACTGTGGAGTGAGTCGTTCTTCCATCCTTTCACAGTCGTGGGAAACCGGAAGGTAAGTTAGAGTGGAAGAAGACAGAATGGTTAGGAGATGAGTGTGAATGAGAAATGAGAATACCTGAAGGGATGTCGATAATGTAGTGAACACACAGAGGCTCAGCTTGGAATCCGTGAGCAGAGATGATCTCTCCCAGGACGACTAGCCGCATCTCGTTCTTTCCAACCACCTGTGCAACCAAAGAATACCTTTAGTGAACCAGGAACCACTTCGCCTGTGTTAATGAGTACTTCGAAAGATGATCTCAGGTCTCCTGCAGACTCCATCGCTGGAAGGAAGGAAGGAAGGGACAGCTCAGCAGTTGTGTAGTCAGTTGGACTCCGTCTGTTCGGTGTGTTTTGATGAATTAGCATAGGAGACGTTGCATGGAAACGCAGGGAAAACATTGGGACTCAACTGGAAGGCTGGAAGGTTGTCCCGAATCGGATTGGAAGCAGAGAGGGGGATTTTGAGAGAGAGAGAGAGAGGCTTTCTCCACATGGGAGATGAGGATTCTTTATCGAATCTAAAATATTCTAAAATAGCTCAGCTTGGAATCTTCTAAAGTTCTAGTGACTTTAGATTTGATGCTTGACTTTATGCGGATGCGGATGAGTTCTTTTGGAATAAAAATGAGACGGTGGGAATGCAGTGCATGAAAATACGCAACAAATATTTATTTGATTTTCTATTTTATGTAGGATTTCGAATTACAAACGGCGACTTCTCTGTAGATTCATGAAGAGATACGAGTTATAGGTTTTAAGTTTTATCAGTAACACACGTACGTTGTACCAGCAGTAGAATAAGTAGTTTATTTTTTATTTAGTGTAATAATACAGTTCTGAAAATAAAGAGAGCTTCAGAACTATCAGAACATCACAAGTAGTTGAATAATTTAATATATTGTGGAGCTGTAATTATTTAATATGAATATGTGCATACTTTTTATGTCAACCAGTTTATAATTTATATTTATAATAAATATGTTAGTTTTGAATAGCTCTAGTAATAATAATGACTTGTATAGGAAGATTACACGTAATCCGTAATACGTTATTTTTATGTACACATCTTTATCTTTCATAGGCAGCAGCAGCAATTAGATTTATATTGCACACACACTCAGGCGACTCAGGCCTAATGCAATACAAAAACATGTGAATATAATAACTTACCTTTATTTCACATTGCTACTATACCATCTGCTCTGCAGTATATATAAAATTTATATATATAGCATCAGCATGTTTTACTTTTGATCTCAAAAGAGGAAAAAATCAAAGATCACTGAAATCTTTTGAAATCGAATTATAATCTAATTGCCTGTGTTTTTATAGCTTTTATCTGATTGAAATTGAAATTAGTTAGTTTTTTTTGTTATAATGAAGTAAATAATGATGAGCTTATCATAAACTAAGTAATTCATCATGACATGACTCACGAATATGCCAAATTGCAATTTCGGTTAAACTACAAAAGTAGAACAAACTGGTACTGGTAGCATCAGAGGGTCGATAATGAATGAGAGCAAATAAACAAACGAAGCTTGCGTATGCAAGGGATTGAGTAAATAAATGTGACGGTTGTAATTAAGGTTTAGAGGAGGACAGGCGAGACCTGCTGGAGGAGAGTGAGAGTAGGGAATAAAATAATAACGATGATGTAATAGTTTTGAAAATAAGTAGAGAGGAGGGAGTCAGACGATCGAGAAGAGAATGCTGGTCATCATGAAATGAAGAGAGATGAATTTACTTTTAGTGTTAGTTTTAGTGAAGCTGCTGCTTCTGATGATGATGATGATGATGAAGGAGAGGGCAAAATTCTACTTCCTTTTGTTTTAGTTAAATAATGGCTTTCATATTTCATGTGATGACTTTGGTGGGTTAGCTTAGCCTTAGTGTTAAAATACATCTACCCACACAGGCCCCTACTTTATTGTTTTAACCTTCCTTTTTAATAATAATAATTACTGCATCCGTTATTAAAACTTTAATAATCAATACTCTCTGCTAGCAGCTTCTATAATAAGCGACGAACGACCGTAGACTCTAGAACTGTAGAACTGTAGAACTCTAGACTCTTTCTATTTATTAGAATAACAATGCACACACACATTCTGTATTCTCTCTATTTATTTTCTCTGTAGAATATTTACATTTGCATTATTTACTCTCGTCGCTTCTCTCTCTATTATATTGTGTGGACACATTAAAGCTTAAATAACATCGTGCATCATTATGAGTGAGAGAGAACCTCATCATGATGACGACAATGGATGTAAATGTAATATTGTAATGTTGTAATGTTGTAAATTGTAATATTGATTGTACGCTATCAACTCTAGGAAAACTCTTTTAGTTTTAGCAGCAGCTCTCTCCCTCGTGTAAACTTTTTGTTTAAACTCGTACTTAATAATATAGAAGAGGGCTGATGATGGTAGACGGTAGAGTGCATTTTAGACTTTAAATATTATATTACACACAGTTCTAGAATCTAGTAGAGTCTTGTAGAGTTTAGCTGGGTACATTTTATATTTACTTTTTAGCTGGAGCGAATGGCGAATGAGGAATTTATGTAAGCGACTAGAAGAGCAGCAACAGCAGCAGCACTCAACAGAGGAGTTCATTTCAAGAGCAGATTGTGGATTGTGTGCTAAGCCATTTTAATGACTGTTTCCTTAATTAAAATAATAATTAAAATAAATTATGTGTAATCATACTTCATGTGTAGATGAGAGAGAGAAGAGTTTAACTCTCTGTGGAGTTTTGCAGGAGAGGGAGTCGAGTCTCTTTGGTAGTTTGGTAGTTTGGTTGTAGAATACAAAATATTATTTTAAAAGTACGTGATTATGGTTTATTACTTGTGTCGAATTGCCTAGAAGAATATTATATGTTGTGTCGAGTTTATATTATGTTCTTGTGTATGTTGTATCGTTGTATGTGTGTGTGTGATGGGATGGATGAAAAACTAGTGTAATTTTGATTAAGTATACATTCCCAAATAAAGTATAAAGTTGGGATAGACATGATTCATAAATATATAATATACGAGAGTGTATTAAAAGTTAAGAAGGATGAAAATATAAAAAGCAACTGACATTTAAAATATATAAAGCTTATTCACCATCAAAAGAATGTGTTCTTCTTGTCCTTGGAGTTAAATAATAATGTGTTTTTTATATTTTACATTTACAAGCAACATAAAATAATAATAATTCTCGTAAGGAGGAGAGAGAAGAAAGAAGAAGAAGAGTCCATTTGAGTTGTTAGCTCAGGGAGAATTCGTATTTGATATTTCGAAAGGGAGAATAATAAGTATATCATTATTATAATAATAACAATAAAAGAATTATTCAAAAAATGGCCTTGGCTGGGAGAAGCGAAAGAACTGAAAGAAGACGAGAGGATTTTGTTAGCTGAGTTCAATTCAACCGAAGGAACTCTAAATTGCTTCTTGTGTAAAAAACAGTGGACAATTACGAACGAAGCTCTACGAAATGCTCTCCACCTCTCCAGCGTCTGAATAGTCTAGAGTCTCTAGAGATTTTGATTAGAGTCCGCAAAGCTATTTATCTTTTTGGAACTAATCACACACACGTATGATGATAATAATTAGCGTTGTAATCTTCTAATGACAAACCTCTTGCCTTTGAATTTCAAATGCTACGGAGGAGATGAAAGGAAGATGAGAGAGTTGGTCTCTAATGAGAAAGAAGATGTTGTAAGATAATCGAGAACAGCTGAACGAACGGCTGAATTGAACGGACTCGAAGGGGAATGAGGTGTGATTGCACATTTAATTAAGTTGATATTGATGGTAGCTTATCATTGATATTGATAAGCGAAAAGGAAGGAGATTGGGTAGTGCGGGGCATTGTGCGACTATTAGATTTTTTAGTTTTTTAGATTTTCATTTTAGATATATGGAGAGCTATACTGTTTTATAGACACAGCTTAAAGTAATACTTCTCTGGTAGATAAAGTCTGTGTGTGTGTGTGTGTGATTGTGTTAATTAGTCTAATTAGAGTTAAGCTGCATAGTGTTAAGTCTTAAGTTATTCACCTACGAAAGGTTGTTTGTTGTTGCATGTTGCGTTTTGAATTTGCGATTAGCTTGAGGATTTCGTCTCGAGGAGACTTTTTGGTGACGGTGAATTCGCCGCTGCTGTTGGGATTAACAATTCGAGTCCTCCTCCATCGATGAGTTCTCCTGGAGGAGACGGAGGAGGAGGAGACTTGGCTCCATCGACTTCCTCCTCCTCCATAATTCCTCCTCCCTCCGCCGCTGCTGCCAACTTCTTCATGAGGTCATTGTTGTTGTTGTGTGACTTGTCTTTTCCTCCAGTTCCAATGGAACCTCCTTCGTGACCTTCGTCCTCCTCCTCTTCGGAGAGTCCTCGCGAGAGTCCCGAAGAGATTCCTCCAGGGCCCAAACAAACTTCTCCCGCCTCCTCGCCATCCTCCTCCTCTTCTTCATTTTCCTCGTTGTCGTCGTAAGCCAACTCCGTTTTGATTTGACTTCGGGACAACAACTCCTTTTCGATTTCCTTGCTGAGGAGGGAGGAGCGGGAGGAGGACCTGTGGAAGTAACCTGAGCTCCCACTGGAGGAGCTCCTCCCACCTCCTCCGCCGTTGGCTCCGAATTTCGGTGCATTTGTGTTGGACGGAGACTCTGCTGAGGAAGAAGACCTTCGTTGTTGTTGGTGGAGTTGGAGTTGCTGCTGAAGATGTCTTTGTTGGAGGGCGAGGAGTTGTGACTGAGCTTGTGCTCCGATTCCTGAGAGTGCCGTGGAGTTGTTGAGGGCCTGTTGCAAAGGAGACGAAGATGCGGAGGATGACGCGGAGTTTCCTTGGCTCATTTGGATTTGGAGGTGTTGGTGAGGACCCGAGAGTCTTTCGGAGGAGGAGGAGGGGGGGTCGAGGTTCGTGGGG
>JAQGAD010003040.1:0-11398 GCA_034696625.1 Isotomurus palustris
ATAATACAAAAGAGAGTCAAAAATCAGAAGGGAGTAGATCCTCTCTATTCAAAAGAAATGCACTACTGAAATGAATAGCTTTGTTCTGTTATTGCATTTTTGTGATTGTAAATCGAACTGAGTCTGCTGAATGACAAAGAAAGGTACACTTCAAATGAACAGCTTTCTTATTCTATTGGATTTGGGATTGGGAATGGAACTGAATCTGCTGAACGACAAAGAAAGGTACACGGTACACTTCAAAGGAATTAAATTTATTGCCTGCTGGATGATCATTCTTCTTACTACCATTCGGTCGTGTAGCCATTAACCCTTAGCCTTCTTTTACAGCACCTGGCCTTTTTTGTTGCTTTTACTGCCTGCAAGTCACCAAAAGCCATCACGCAACATAAATATGTGAAAAAGAAGCTATGAGATTAAATATTATGCGAATCCAAGCGAATGTATTAAAGAATCTAAATTTCAGCTAAAGGAATTGATGTTGGTTAAATATATAATAACCACAATACATGTCTTCCAAATCTATCAATAGGCTGGACGGAATTGATTTGTACTTACAACAGAATTATTCATTCCTGCATTTAACAGTAAAACCTTCAGCCACTACAGATAAAATTTGAAATTGAGCAAAAAATTAGGATTCACAGCTTAACTTAATGTCAAAATATGTACGACAGTGTTCTTTCACGACACGATAGCTATCATCTTCTGTTGTTGCATCATGGAGTACTACCTGCAAGGCCCTATCTATCATATATATCTATCATTTATAACATTCTTCATTTAAAACAATACTTTCTGCCTCTACACGGCACTAACGATTTACTGCAATACATTTCACTCGATTTTGATTTGCAACTTACACATCATGTCTTGTGACATTTTAGGATCCATGGCCGATAAGGTTTAGACTGACAACTGATAAAGATGTATTTTTCACTCACCTCAGAAAACAATATTGCTTAATATCTTCACAAAGTTCCTTTTATTCCGACCATCGTAACTCATTTTCGGAAGGAGACGTAGTAATTATTAGTATTACTGTAGAAGTCTCTTCTGGTGTCTTTTGTATAATTGTAGCATGTTAAGATAATATGTGTGCATGATAAACGTGTGTAAATAGTATACATATAGGTGTATGACACTAAGCGGTACGAGGATATGAGAATATGTGAGACAAACCTTTCCCCTTATTCTCTAAGGTACTTCCTTAAGACTGTAGATAGGTTAGAACAGGACATTCAGTCTCCTCGATAAAGCAATTACGCAGATGAGAATAAGAGCATTGTAACTCCTAAATGAAAATGTCATAGTCATTTCGAAATTTACTACACACACTCACTCACTATCCCCACGTCTCTAAGATCTACTTTCTTTATGTTTATGTGTGGATTACACCTATTCTGTAGAATTTATACGATTTGTTAACGTGCATTAAGTATACAGACATGTTTACTAAATGAGTTTGGAATCGTATTCTTCAATGCAGCTTAAACTGAAACTACAGCGACAGATTAAACTGAAATTATGTTCAAACAAGCATTATTTGATATCGTTTATATACAATACCTCACAGAAGTGGCGTTCATGCACTTAATGTTTAGTTTAATCCATTTGTATTCTCAAAAATGCCCCATGTATTATTAAATAGAATATCCGTATGTGTACACAATATTTATTCATTGAATGTAATAGATAAATGGGCTTCTAACTGCAAACGCTTCTACACCACACCGCATCCCACCTAAATTAATTCCCATCTCTAGATATTCCTGCACACTTACTTCCCAATTCCAAAGTTTTCTTAAACGGCGAATAATAGAAATTTTAGCCTTGGAATCTTTGACATGATTGCTAATTTGTGTGACTGATTGTGAGTCAAACTTCATCAATTTATATTGAACTGCTGTGGTATTTGGAATATAAATTAATGGATCTGATATAAGACGGCTAAGTAGTATTACAAAATTGTCCACGTAGGAGGCCGTTTAGGTAAGATGTAGATATCATGTTTTCGTCAGTTGTACAATTAAATATCTTTGATTTTGGTATGCAACTGGGACAGGCAACATACGTCAAGTGGGTTTCAAGTTTCCCTGATTCTTTGTAGATTTTGAAAATCTTTTGATAGTACGAAAAGGGTTTTAAATCCTCTATGTGTAGTTTTCTAAGTAGGAAGTTGTTCGCAATTCCCGGAGATTTGAGAGGAGTAAGTAAAAGAACAAATCATCTAAGAGTTGACAGTGTAGAACATGAAAATATCATAAATGGGGACAATGCTCCCTTAACTAGGAGACGCGTTAAATATATGTCATTAGAATGAGCGTTGCAATGGTTGGGGGCTCGCTACTGTATCCTTCTGGAAATCCAAACTGGAATCGCTGGAAATCGACGTGCTCCTCGTTCCAATCCAGGAGAAGTCTTCCCAACTGATACCAATATATTGAGACGTGAGGATGGACAAAGAATAAAATTATGATGACTGGAAGTATGAGAAGTTCATTCGAAGCATGAATTTAATTATTTAGTGATAGCGAGTTGATCCCTATGAACTGGTTGACTTCATTGAAAAACTGCGGACAGAATAGTTGCGAACGTTAACTCCGTGTTGCAAAACTTTCCATTGTAGTTTTCCTGGGGCTCGCATTAATTTTGATGCTTTTACAAATTCCAGTAGTAACGTGTGGAATTGATTTATTGGCTTTTCATCTCATTTTAAGGCTTGACCAGAACTTTATTCGTCGAGAACTGGATGTTAAGAGTCAATGTTGGGAAATATTAACTTTAAACACGAGTCACAGGAATTCAAAATTTATTTATTTCATATTAAAGGGAAACAGCAATCATTATTTCATTCCTTCAAAACCATTACATTTTTACAACAAATAATACGACAAGTACAAATCAATCGTTTTTTTACAATTAGCTAGATTCTATAACCATTCTATCGCAGGATTTTCTTTATAATCGTTACTACACTACAATATTTGTTTAATATACTCCCACTATGACTCCGTTGACTGGTGGACAATTATATGTTAGAAGGAGTCAGTGCTAGTAATTTTTAATAAAATAAACAAAATTAATACTTTCTGAACATTGGCAGAGAGTGACCCAAGTAAGCTTGGATTTTCCTAATATTTATTTACAGTATAGATTGGCGTTTTGTAGCAAAAGTAATATATAATCGTCAGACAAGGAATATCTTCACATAAACCATCATTGAAGAAAAGTCCTAGCTGTTTGAAAGTTTGACCTTGTAGCAGTATGCTTTATAGGAGCTAAGAAGGAGCTAATGCTAGAAATGTTTTCAAAATTAATTCACACATTCTATGCGTAAGATGAGTGTGCATAATCTTGAGGGCCCACGTAAAATTGGAATTATTTCCGAATTTTTACTGAGAGTATAGATTGGTGTTATTTATGATACCATACAAGATTGTTGCTCCCTTGGGGATCAGCTGCAGTTCCCTAAAAGATTAGCCATATGCGTTTTATAGAAAAAATAGTATAACCGTCAGCCATCACTAATGAAATATCTTCACATGAACCATCAGCGAAGAAACATCCTAGCTATTTCTATCAATCCATCTTAAATTGTTGGTCGAATGAAACTTATAATTCTTGAAACAATCCCCTTAACAAATCCCCTCACTTGTCCTCAAATTGTGTTGGCTGCGAATGACAGTCCGTCATAAACCCCCATTTATCTCTCTTTATTATTTCTACAAGCTCCTAAGAACAGAAATCTTCTTCGGATCATTACCGGTGGGTTTTCGCTAATGAATTAGTTTATCATTCCGGTAGCTAGACGTTACCGGGGTATTTTGTTGACTGGAGTCTCAGTTTCCTATTTTGTTTCCATCTCTTCGGTCTCTTTAGCTTACACTTCACCTCTTCTACTAGTCAAAAGGTACGACTTTTAAAATATTATTGGACAACAATTTTTAGTTCGCTTGCTTCCGAGGTTTTGTGTCAAGCTTCTCTGCTAGCTTTTTCACAATGTGGGTCCCATGTCTATCATAGGTAATAATAATCCAACTAATACTATATCGTTGAGGAACTACGAGATTTGTCTCTCATGTTTATTTTTTATACATCTCATTATCTCTCCTACGACCCTTAACCCAAAAGAAGACCCACGTTCGCTGTAAAAAGGCAACCACTCTACGTTTTAGGTAAGATAATAATGTCTACTGGCCAGGGGCAGATAACGTAAGGGCCAAATCTCAGGTGAATTCAAGAGTAGTTACCTTATGTCAAACCCAAGCCCATCTCATAGTAAATCCTCTCTTCAATCTTGGAACCAACAGATATCAAGACATCAAGGTATGCAGCCCAGAAATTCTCAATTAGAGATTTCAGTTAATACAAATTTCTTTTTTCATGAAATATTTCCATGGAATGACATTGTTCGGCCGACCCGTGTGAGGTTGGTTACAACTTCCAAGGTATTCCATAACACCGTCATCATTGGGCTAATAGGAGGTCATCTCCCGTTTGCAGACATCTTCAGACTGGGCAGAATTATTACAAAGCTTTCAGCTATAAATTATATTAAGTAATAATTCATTATATGTTCATCATGATTCTGAGTGTGACATACATGCTGCACATGTATTAGCACAAGTAGCTTGTAAGCAGTGATACAGTGAAAGTGAGTGAAAGTAGAAAGCAATAAGAACACTTGTATTAACTCACTCTAGTAAACTTTCATCTTTAAAACTAAAACCAATAGAGAGAAACCAAATAATACAACTAAGTCTTCTACGTGACCATCCAGAAGAAAGTCTTTCGGACTATATAACTCCATACATTAATCTTGAGGAAGTATGCATTCATGCAAATAACCTTCTAGATTTAGGAGAACTTAAAAAACTTCCCATTTTGAGAAAACTTGAAATAAATTGTACAGCTCCAATATGTCTCAACTGCTTAGTAGAGAGAAGTGCTCCACATAATCTGGACATTAATCTTCTACGATTAACAGCAATCTCGGTATCATGTGCTCATATTTACCCTATATCTGTATTCACTGAATTCTTTACCAAACTCACATCCCTTGAACTTACGGAAGACTTCATTAACAATCAAATTCTAGGAATCATATTTTCCGTGTGGAATTTGGAGAAGCTGACCATCACCGACATCATCAATGAAGGCTGTGCGCCGTATTTCGATGACTTTGGGTTCACTGGGATTCCAACTCTGTACTTCCATATGCAACTATATCTAATTTCCACGGACTCAGACGGAGACCGCATATTGGACAACTTACAAATCTACAAGCTCTATGCATACAGTTATTTACATGCGAACTTCCTCGTTGTAATATTACTGTAAAATCTTTACAGTTCAGAATCAGCTTGTTCTAATATAAAAATATTAAACATCCCGAAGATGGCCATCCTTGATGAGGAATATTTCTATCCAGTTAGAGGACCTAAATTAGGATTTCACTACAGTCGGGCCGATGCCTACGAAGACAACTTTATAAATCATTTCATTATAACTGACACGGACGAATGCAGATCAACACCCGATAATTCTTCATCGAGCATTTCATCCGACAGTGAAAAAGACGAAGATCTAGAAAACCAGTAAAAGAAATAAACCATCCTATAAAATTAAGTGTACGTCGTTGTGTAATTTTTATTACGAGTGAACTTGTACCTCATTTGAAATTTATGGATACAGGGATTAGTGGATAATGTTCATGATTTTATGTACATTTATATGTAACGTGGTGTGTTTGAAATAACTGTAAAACTTTTGTTGATCAGTTTTGTTAAGGAATTATGTATTATTCTTTTTGGATCGCATTGGTATTGATATAAGGATAACTAAATCGTAATGTGTGTAAAATGTGAAACAATTTATAACCTTAAGGTTGGACTCCATGAATTAAGACTAAATGGTAAGTCACCTGGTTTTAAGTGATTAACTGTTGAATAGTAAGTTACTCGCTCTTCAGTAAGGAATTAGTTATTTGAACTTACTGAAGGGTATAAAGTTATTGAGTCATATCGTATTTAAAAGTGTAAAGTAAATTGATGTATATCGGAATATAGTGTGAATTGAATTTTAGAGCATAACTGTCTAAAATATAAGATTAACAAAACCTAAGATATTAGACTGACTATTCACCTGATAGAAACTAAGTGAAAATCATAAGGCTTTGGCTCCTTATGTGTTCAATATTATTACAATATTAAAGAACAAAGTGTGTTCTTATGTTAAAATGTCATAAGGTGTACTAGGATTATTGTGTATTAATATTCAAAGAATATTATTGAATAGCTGATCTAGTTTGTAAAAAACTGTTATTGATATATCTTCAGGAGGGGGAATAATATTACAGAGCTTTTAAGCTTACTTAAAAGCTGTATACTTCTCATTCGATGTCTTTATGTAATTAGCATGTGAGCATGCATTATTGTACCTAGTATGTTTGTGTATGAGTGAGTGTGTGTGTGATCTGTAAGTGTTAGTAATAACACTAACAATTAAGAGTAAGTCATGGGTCAAGACTTTTCACCATCTTTCTCTGTAGTCATTCGTAATGACTGCAGATGGATTAACTTAACAGCGAGACTTCCGTCTCCTTCGTCCCCAATGCGGACATTTCAAGGAGTACTTAAACCTCCATCGAAGACTTTGTCTTCACTTCGTCTCCCCCTTTCATCCGTCACACATCCGGCCGTGACTGGAGACAAGTCACCTTTCTCTTAACTATTTGTCCATCTTTTATTTAATAACTTCATACCAGTATTTTATATTCTCATTTAACCCTGAATAAATACTCTCTCTTTATTTAATTTAATAACTCTCTAAATCCATTTCTACAACGAACCCAACTCACAGTGTACTGTGACAAAAGACAGCAGGAGAAATTCACCCAATCAACAGCAACACCACTGCAATCATTAATTAAACCCTTACTATGTCTATGCAGATGGATTAACATCGAGACTTCTGTCTCCGAAGACGTCCATTCAGATACTGGACGGACTATAAGAAACATCCGCGAAGACTTGGTCCTCACTCCATTCCCCTACCATCATGACACGAAGTCGTCTCTGAGTGGAGTCACTCCTTCGTTTAACTTAATTGTAATTTCTCATTATCGCTCAATAAACTTCTTATCATTAACACTCTCTCATACATAAATCGAACCCTCTCACAGTGTACTGTGACAGAATCAATCGAACTTGTCATGAAATGGTTCACCTACAGAAAGATCGAAGAGACAGCATAGTCACAAGGAGAGAACCAGAGTGGAACTCACTAATTAATCGCAAAAATCGGCGACCAATTAAAGCTTTATGCTTAGTGGATTATATTCCTCATAACTTTACACTGAAGAAATTCTCCAAACAGTTAAAATTGTTCATCATCAAGTCCACCAAACATTTCTCTCATGAATTTAGATCAACGTAATTCAGCTCATATTATTCAAACGTTTTTCTCTAATAAGTTAATTAAGTCTTTACTAACCGGTGGATTCTTGAATTTTGGGTTGATACCGAACCATAAAAATTCTGTCAGTCAACCTTCGTTTCAGTCGTCTTCTGTTTTAAAACGTTATTTTAGCAAAACCCACTTTTTTACATTTTAAGGGGTCAACTTTCTTGAATTATCGTCTCCAACCGTTCTAGAATTAATTAGATAATTATTTCGGGGTGCCATTATTTATGTATCACGAAGCAAACCAGTGAAGTGAATTACATATTTTGTACAGGACAGCTTTTGATCTAAAAATCTGTTTCTGATAAAGGATTCACGGAACTGAAAGTAAAGGAATCGAAAGTAAAGGAATCGAAAGTAAAGGAATGGGAAGTAAGGCATTGAAAGTAAGGAATTGGAGGTCAGGGGAATTGAAAGTAAGGAGGAATTCAAAGCAAAGTTTGAGTTTACTCGGGGCCTGCGTCTATGAAATATATTGGCACGTACAGTATAGTGTTAATAGCCATGATAGATAGATTACCATATTACATTATAACAAGATTAACTAATCTGTCTAACTAGCTTCATGCAAAGAGGAAATGATTAATGTTTTAAATGTTTTAAAAAGTTTTTCAATTTCCCCCTCTGATCACTTACAAAATTTGCTGAAGCTTTATTAATGAAATTTCTTTGAAATTTTAATTATGAGCATTTTTGAGCGAATTTTCATGGAAAAGCTTTGATCCGATAAGAAATTATAGTGAACAGAAAACTGATATTAAACAATTTTTCACTGCATGTAACAAGTCACTGTTGTCAATTTTGTGCTAATTTAAATTTGCTAGTACGAGTACAAATGACTTCACAAATGACTTCAAATGAATCTTCCTGGATGAAACGGTGTATGAGCTCTGACTTTTATGTTATACATGAGAATGTTCATAATTGTTGAAACTAATAGTTTGTAATGAATAGTCTTGTTTGATAACAACTTGAATGGGAATTTACACTATACTGTACGTGCTAACATATTACATAGACGCAGGTCCTGAGTTAATTCATACTTTACTTTGAATCCATTACTTTGAATTCCTCCTTGCTTTCGATTCCCTTACTTTCAGAACCGGTTACCCTGCTAAAGTATACTATTAACAAGATAATTTATAAACGTAAGAACTCGTAAGAAAAATCATTCTCGCAATATCTCCGTCCCCTCCGTCTTCTTCTAAATTTTTAGACAATGCTACTTAAATATTAGTTAGACTGTTGTAGTATGCTAAAGTAGGTTTTTGGAGTTTAGTATGTCAACTATACAGTTAAATAATTTTCATGGATGAACATAGTTGTTGCCTGCTTCATTCTAAATTTAGTGTTATTAAGACTTGGTTGGAACTCTTCCTGGACTGAAATCCGTCCTCTGTAATCTCCTGTCTTTGCACGTTTAATTAGATTCTTCGCATTCAAATCTAGTATATTCTGCATTGTGGTTTTTACTGAGATATAATAGACTTGCTCTATTAGTGAACATTCGACTGGTTTGCATAACAGCTGTCAACACTTCCTTAACCAATATAACTAGCCTGTCTTTTACGAATAAGGTAATACCTGATTCACTAAATAAGAGCATGCAATAAGGTCTGAATTTCAGGGCCAGTGAATTCAAGGAAGGTATTTGAATAGAAGACTTATAGACAATAAATGAGGTTTCATTCTATTTTCGTATACGAGCCATGTAATTTGTTGGAAGGAAAAGCATTGTTCAGTTTGGATAAAAGTTTGATCCGTGATCAACATGCAATCGTCAAGAATATACTGGTATCAATGGTATGCAATTAAAATTCTAAACTGAAATATTGTTATCTCAAAAGTTAATGACTACAATTCCAATCACAACTTAAAAAGCTCATTTTTGTAATACGATATTTTTATAATAAATAGGTGAATTATAATTTTATACGACGCTTAAACTCAATTTTGTTAAATAAATTCATGGAGATTATGCTTCCTTCTAATTTTCTTGTCTATTTCTACGTCATGATTTTTTTTAATGCACGTACAAATCGAAAAAGTCATTGTCAAGTTTGTGCCATCGCACTGCAACTGTACCCAATGACCTTTAGAAATAACGAGTTATCATTGTTTAACTACACTTGAATTTAAAAAACCTTAAATTATGAGGTCTTAACAAAGCAAAATCTTATAAGGCTTTACTTAAAAAAGCCAATGCCTCGCGGATTCTCGCATCGCGGATAATTTAATTTTCATGCAGGAACCTACAGAAGTGGATTGTGTGCATGGAGCTCTTCATCGCCTTTCATAAATGTTCCCAAGTTTTTATGACGATATGCCTGGTGATCCAGTGACGTACGCCATGCATGCCTCTATAAGCCCAAAATTATCTGGGCTAATTAATAATTTGAATACATTTATCTGGCTATAACTCATTATCTAGATAGGAACACTCTTGCGCTGCGTCAAGGTAAAGATTCAGATAATTCAATTTTTTTTACTCTGGAAAACCAGATTAAGTAAAATTCACCGATATTATCAAAGTAGTCAACTTAAAACTTATGAGTTTATAGGTTAGTAATTATACAATAGAATATTCATGTTCTAATTCCCTTTTACATGATCGAATGTCGTGCACATTGTTGGTATTAGTAATAACCTTCATGACCAAAATGAATACATGTTGAAAACTCCACGATTGTAGTTTAAAAATATGGTAACATTGTATTATAGGAGTATATTTAACGACTCAACAAAGTTTAGACTCCAAATAAAATAGGTAAGCCATACATATTTGAATTATAATTAACCAGCTTGGTAATCATTTTGTATGACACTCTTATTACGCTTTAGAGCTGTGCGTAACTGCTTTTGTCATAACGCAGTATGAATTAGGCTAGACTGAATTATTTCTCTAAAACTAGACTATCCTCACTAAACTCACAACCAATGATAAGTTCTAACGTACTGTGTTTTGACGATGTATGCACGTACTGCAAACTCGAAGCCTCCGGGAAATTCTGAGTTCTGAGATTGTAGAGGACATACTGATTTAAAGACTTACTGATTTACTGATACTGATTCTGATACTTTTTTTACTGATTTTTTTTTGTTGTCGTCGTTATATTGATAACGATTGTAGAAAAGACAGCTGGTGTGAGGATCTCGTAGAGGATTTCCAGTTGATGCTAAATTATTAAAAATTCACTTATTTTGTTGTACAAGTTTCATCCCAAATCATTTCCTTATTTAATTTAGTATTACCTTTGCTCTTCCATGGATTAATGGAAGTCTGGAATATTATTCCATCGCACTTTTTACGGTAGATTCAGCTTGGTGTCTGGTTCTGAAAGTAATAGAATTGAAAGTAAAGGAAAGGAATTGAAAGTAAATGACTTGGAAGTCAAGGGAATTCAAAGTAAAGTTGAATTCAAAATAACGGCTTTCAAAGTTACGTGGATTTCAAAGTAATGGGAGTTCAAAGTAAAGTATGAAATAACAGAGGAGCTGCGACTACGTAAAATATTTGCACATTTAGTAAGGTGATATTGTGTCTATTATATTGTCAGTAGTATTCAGTGATAGGTAAATACATAAAAATCAGCAAGTAGAATTAGCACAAAATTAACAACTGACTAGCTAAATTCAATGATGAGGTCTTGAAAAGAAGTTTACTCTTTACTGCCTATTCTCTTTTCAAAATTTTCTCAATATTTGCTTCAAGACAATTCACTTATAAAGTTTAATTAAGAGCAGATTAGTCCCTTTAACTACTTTTACTCAGTGGATATGGATGCAGCCATAGTAGTTTATTTTGTACCATACCCATTTACTCATATTATTTTTATCATATCATATTTACTCATAACAATTATCTAACTTTAGCATTATTTGTAACGATAAGAATGTGTGCTGCGAGCAAACAATGAAATACTTAGGCGTC
>JAQGAD010003041.1:0-11398 GCA_034696625.1 Isotomurus palustris
ACCGTGGGAGACTTATTTCAAGCTGGATCGGAAACAACCTCAACAACTTTAACTTGGACTCTCCTTTATCTGACTGTGCACAAGGAAGTACAAGACAAATTGCAGAATGAGATCGACTCAGTTGTAGGAAAATCGAGAATGCCCAGCTTATCAGACAGATCCAAGTGAGCAAATAAGCATATAATTGTTAATTGAAACTTACATTTTATTTATTCGTTTATATTTACAGAATGCCGTATACTGAGGCTGTAATTTGGGAAGTACTCCGAAAGTCATCTCTTGTTCCACTCGGGGTTATGCACAAGGCTATTTTTGATAAGGAGTTCCACGGGTTCATCATTTCAAAGGGAACTGTAATCCTCGGAAACCTTTACTCTGCTCATCACAATCCTCAATATTGGGATAGACCAGAAGCTTTTATGCCAGAAAGATTTCTTTCACCGGATGGATTGGAATTATTAAGGAAACCTGAAGCTTTAGTTCCTTTCCAAGTTGGTCGTAGACAATGTCTAGGAGAGCAGTTTGCTAAAGACACCTTATTTCTTTTTATAACTTCTATTTTTCAGAAATTCAGAACCGTTCCGAGCAAATGTAAAGATAATTTAGATTTGGAACCAAATCCAGGGTTCATTCAAAGTCCAAAGCCTTTCAATGTAACACTTCTACAACGAATCTGTACTCAACAATAAATTCACGATTTCTGGGGAAAAGAATGAATGTCTTAGAAAAGCAACCATTAAAAATGTTTGTAAATTGACAAAGCATATGAAACGTTTCATTAAATATAAATTTTAGCGCCTACCATTAGTTGCATTGTTAAAATTTCATTTTTTATGTTTTAAAATTAAATCAATAGAAATCATCCAGTAAACAACCTTAGAATTGAAACAGCAATTCTGGATCACGCGTGGAGTCAAAAAATCCTGGAATCAAATGGCCAGTGACAAATTAATGCTACAAGTTTTTAGTTTGCAGTGAAACAGAATATTATCAAAATATCAACAAATATTCAAACAGTCTGAAATTTCCCGAACATTTAAAGCAACGAGATATTTCTAGATTCGTTAATTTAGTTAACAAATTTATATTGCACCACATTTACCATATCCTACGTAATTAGCTAGTACAGAATTTGGCTTGATTGGTCTGTCATAAGAGGTTACCAAAGAATTTGCATTTTGAATTATCAATGCTGCGTACTCTTCTGTTCTTCAGTCGGGACTTAATAATGCTACTAACATATTTGATTTACTATGTTGCTATTAAGCTCGAACCACTTTAATAAGTTCAATTTTAGCCCAGGAATTTTTGGGCTGATAGGAGTACGTAATGTGTCGGGAAATCCGTCCGTCCGTCCGTATGTGTCGCGATTTACTCGATAACTAATAAAGCTACGGCCAAAAATTATGTTAGAAAAAGCTATTCTATTGTGTCTTTTGGAAACACAATTACGCTATGGTACTTAAGTCACCCGTGGCGAATGCTTAAGTCCCAACATGCAGAATTGGTTGAATCCTGCAAATCAACATATCTCACGTGTTTCATAACCAAATGCAAAAATCTTTTTTATCACTTATTCAAAAAGAAGTCCTTGTTAATTTTAACTAATAATTGGACATGTAGGTATAATAAAAGCCTTAGAAACTTAACTTAAGTACGTTTCTAAGAAGCACCGAAAAGTTTGTTCCTAACAAATTTCTGTGAGTATGTATCTGATTGCGTGGAAATTTTGAACCAACGAACCTTTGAATAGTGTATTGTGTCGATCAAAATATGAGCTGGTTACGTTAACTGACATGGCCGTGCCGGGTGATTAAGTTTTTACAGTAAATTAGATGAATTCGCTTAAACTGCAGTTACTCAAAAACTAATAAAGCTATGGCCACCAAACTAGCATTGTGTTAAAAAAGCGATTCCATTATGTATTTTGGAAGCAGAAATCCGCTATGGTACTTAAGTTACCCGTGGGGAATGCTTAAGTCCCAACATGGAGAATTGGTTAAATTCTACTAATCAACATATCTCACGTGTTTCACAACCAAATGAGAAAGTATTTTTTGCTGCTACGAATTAAATCAGTCCTTGTTAATGATTACTCATCTTTTGACACATAGGTGTAATATTAGCCTTAGAAACTTAACTTAAGTCCGTTTCTAAGACGCAAAGAAAAGTTTGTTCCGGGCAGCTTCAGCGAGTCTGCTACCGATTGACTTCAAATTTTTAACTAATGTATCTTTGCATGGTTTATTGTGTCTATTAAAAGATGAGCTTGTTACGATAACTGACAAGCTCGTGCGGGGTGATTACGTTGTTACGGTGAATTAGTCAGTTTGACTTATCTTCCCTTACTATTAAATTTACTAGACTCGTTGCTAGAAGTCCAACAGCTCTCAGTATTTGTTAATGTCCATGCATCCCTTAACCACTTAGCAACGACTACTTAATTAATAATTAAAATTTTATTTTAATAAATAAATTGTGTGCGTTGCGATCTTATTCGTGGGCTTCGAGAATCTGCTTGGTGTAGGTTTTTTATTGTAGTGTTGTGATCAAAAGTGATGGATTATGTTGGATTCTGAATTGCAGACCCAAGTTAGTAATACTTTTAATGCATTATGTACTATTTTATTGTTGCATCCTGCTACACTATTAAACGTCAATGAGAAGAAGAGCATCAATTATATACATAAGTACAATCTGTATGAATGCAGCACTTGTAGATTTAGTCAAAGTGAACAATGTAAAATTAAATATTCCTGCTCGCATACAAAATGGCGGGATTCCATTGAACTTCTTCTGAAGACATTTGAATGTAATTGGATGTAAGTTGTGTTTGATCAAGCAGTTTCCAAATTGCTTTTTAAAACTTACAGACTCCTCAAAGCAAACTGCTGAAAATTTTAGTACTGTAACTGCAGTGAACAATCCAAGGCATGTGACGCAAGGGAAGAAAAAGAAGTAAACGAAGTCAATTTGATCGCGCAACGCTATTGAAGCAAAGCCACCAGTAACGCTAATGAACAACCCATAAACTGAACAAATTAATTGAGCAACATTAAAATAATCCTCAATTACATTTTTGATAAGAACTCCTCGCAAGTACAACTTCAATCTACTAAATGTTACTTTAGGGTTACTAAATGAAAGGTGGTTACACAAACATTTTGTCATTATCTCAAGAAACAAATTAAAAATTGCAAGAAATGTTATCCCAAAAAATGCAAAATTCCTACTCGACTCGAAACCGAAGTAAAGATAAACTATAGTCATATAGGAATTAAAAACAATGCAAAAACTTCTAGGTGCCATTAGTTCACAATTCCAAACACAGCCAGTTAAAAGCTTGTGCATTATTTGCAAAGGATCTGCTTGATTCAGCAACAAGAAAGGAACGACCACAATGGGCGATAAGACTCCAGCAAGTGCGAAAACAATCTGAAGTATTCCAATGGCATCAGAACTCGACAAATCCCGACCTAAAACAACAAATTATGTTTGGGTAAATCATTCAATCAAGTAAATGGATTGCAAATCTTACCTCCAATAATAAACTTTTCAAAAGTCTTTGCGTGGTTAAAGGTTGCAGCAATACTACAGCCATTAAGAGATATAAGGAAGGACAGAGTAATAATGTTTGCAATGCATCCTAAAGAGAATGTGAGTACGAGGATATCAAATGTTGTCAAATACTTTGAGTCTAAGATGAGACTTGTGAGTAGAACTGCAGTCAGAGTTAGAAATGCAAGTGGTAAAAATAGAAAAACAGAACAAACCCATGGTAAGGTTTTAAGGCTTATTTTCCTTTGGAATGTTAATAAGGATGCCGACGAATTCCATTTATATACGAAAGTGGGGAGAAACTTATAACAAGTAAATAGAATTCGGTACGCTCGTTTGGTTTTTTTCGTTACAATCATTACAGGGCAAGGCAAAACGGGACAAGGCTTGTTTGCATTGAAATACTGAGAAGTTGTCTTCTGATTTAGAACTCTTCTAATACTAGAGCTATTTTTAGAAAATTAGTTTTACTAATGCTCCTGAAAGCCCCTCATTTTTCTAAAAAATTACATGATAGCTATAAAAGCCAAAATTCTAAGTGCTCTTGCTAAATTTTAAGGCCAAGGGCATTTATTGTACTTACTGATGCAACGCATTCCCACTTTATTCTGGATGAATTAACATTTTAAAAACGATTTCAGGCTTGCAAAATAGTCTGCATCATCTCCATGGTGGTGGGCGCTCCTCTTAGTGCACATTATTTCAAAAATTACCAATTTGGTTAAATTTATTGTCCTTACTTATTTATTCTCAATCTGTTATTAATGCATGTATTGTAGTATCATAAAGAATAAAGTTCAATTATTATCAAGCAATCGAGCAAATTCGCAAACATGTGTGTCATTAAAACATTAAAGGTAACTAGGTTTATTTCAAGCATTTCCAAGCAATCATAATCAAAGAATTATTTCAATTTTTAATTGAGAGTTTACGAATGGCAAAAATATTATTTGAGGCTTACAAAAGTGTGTGCTGCAAATGAATTTTGGATTGCACTTAAAGCCGTATGGTCTCGGGTGCTATAAAACACCTTGTGCATTAAGATTGAACATCAATATTTTATTGTGTTCGTAGCTGAAACTAACTTAGCCTGGTGCTAATAATTTTGTGACAACCTCAGGCTTTAAAATGTGATAAAGCAGAAGCTGAACGAATTGCTCGTGACGCCAGTATAGGTATCAACTGAAATGATGGTAATTATGCCAAAACGCGTGAAAACCAACAAGAAGACATTGCCACCAACATGTTGGTAATGTCGTCTTGAAAAATACACTTAGCACTTTTGCGTTTAAAACAATAGTCTGTTGTAAAAATAATTATAATCTATGAAATTTACAAATATCATACATTTCGGCTAACATGCGTAACCAATGCATACAATTCCAATTTTATTAAAGGATGAAAAATATATTAAACTTCTTTAAATTTGTGTAGCTTAAATTTCCATTGAAATTCTGCACATGTATGAGAAGAAGAGCGTTACGACAAGTTATCCATGATGTATATGTTCATAGCCGTTGCTGATTTGTTTATGTAAACAACGTAAGACCGAATAGTCCTCCACCCAAGCAAAAAACATGAGTTCCTTTAATCCGCTTTTGAATGCAAAGAGACGTTTTTTCATCTAAACTGTGGCGTATCAGATAGGTTTCAAATTTGTTTTTGAATATTAATGGTTCCATGTAGCAAAGTGCAGGTAATTTGGAAAAGGCAACTGCAATGGACGTGGAAGCGAATGTTTTGTAAGGGAAGGAGACATAATATAAATAATTCTTATGATTTGGCAAAGCAATCGTAGTAATTCACACCATACTCTGACATACGACCAATAAACTAGAGAAACAAATGTAGTAGGGTCAAGGCGAGCCTGGAAAAAATGCGGTGCCACGGCAAAACACAAGAAACAAACCCAACAGAAGGAAAGTATTCGAAGCTCACGTAGACAGCGTAGGAATTAACCGTAAAACAGATATACTTTTGAGCATATAACTCACAATCCCAATTAGAATGCATTACTATATTACACACAACTTGCAATTGATCTGCCTGATTAAAAATTAGGAATGGATGGATCAAAATTTGTGCAACGACTCCAGCTAAGGCAATAATAATTTGTAGTACTCTAATGGCATCGGAATTAGAGCAATCCTCAACTGAAAGTTTGTACTCATTTAGTCTCGTTACAAAGTGAAGAATATTAGCAAACTTACCTGCAAGAAAGAGTTGTAGTAGAACTTTTGTGTGATTGAATGTTATACAGGTTACAATTATACAATTTCTGTTAAAAATTTGTTATTGATAGGCTAAATATATTCATAACACAGCCTCAAGAAATCATAATTGGGAGAGTGTCAAAAGTATTGAAGTTCTTTGAGCCGAAGAAGATAAATGAGATGAGCATTAAAACAAGCATAAGAATTCCAAGGAGAAAATGACAAACATTGAGAAGTGCCAAGGTAGCGTCTTTAGACTCCGACTTTGTTCGAATTTAAGGCAAAATTTGGAAGGATTGGAGTCAGAAAGAATGTGGGAAGGACTTTGTAAGATGTGAACAGGATTGGTAAGCTATTCTGGTTATCGTCATGACTCGGCTGAGTGCAATGCAAGTTTTGGGGTCACTTCTCGGAAAGTGCCATTTTTAGACACACAAGTTGGGAAGTTTTTGACACCACTAACTAAGAATGTTTCAATATTCATGATAAGGAAACGGAGTATGTTACTAGGAATGCCTTTTACTAAACCAAAATAGATCACAGTGCTACAATGTAAAGATTTGCTGCTGCATTGCAGCTGCTTACTTATTTCTATTACACTGAAAGAAACAAGAAGGCACAGTCCCTTTTTGGTTTCCTCGCAGACTGACACAAAACCAACAAAAGTCGGCGTTATTTCAATTTTACCAATTTCAAAATTCAATCAAAAGTTGCTAAACAGTTTCAAATCTTCATTTGTGAACGTATTAACTGGTTGTCAGTAATTACGCGCCGATCGTTCTTAAGATGTTCTCCTTAATTGATCTACCGACTGTTGTAAGCTACACTTCTAAAGATTTGTGTCATAAAATAAAATTGGAAATTTGTTTTTAAACTAAACTAAATATTACAAATTACATATTACAGACACAGCGTCTAATCCTCGACTGTTTAAGTCTTCCGGAGCTTCTCAATTTAAGACTTGTCAACCAATCAATCTCATCATGGATATCACGAGACTACCTTGAGAGACGAATCAGTAAGATAGAAGTTCAGATATTGGATTTGACAACGCTTAATCGATTTCTATCTACGGCAAGTAATCTTCCTTTCACAAGATTTTATTTTGGGTTTAGCCCGAAATTAAATCCGCGTGACAAGTCTAAAAAGTGGGAGCAGAAAGTTTATTATAATTCTAAAGCCATGAAAGACTTAAGTCTCAAGTTTGGAAGCAGAATTAGAGCTCTGCGTGTTCATCAAATGCACATGTGTTCTACAAGTGCGGAACTGGAATTTTACGAATCCCTGACATCCCTTAAGTCCCTCGAACTGGACAGAACTCATACCAAACTAAGATCTTCAAATGACGAAGAACAATTTAAACGTATCATGGAAACAACCCGAATTCCAAGCGGAAAGGTACTTATTTCTTTGGAAGAGTTGTCATTTGGAGAATCTGGTGATTTCTACGCGTACGATTTCATCAGCAAGTGTCCCAACCTTCGTAAAATACGACCGGGCATCTCCCGCACCTTCAGTTACAAAATAAATCATTGTCTTCTGAAATTGACAGAATACATCCGTCAGCGAGCACTTAATACAGGAAAAGTTGACTTGGAAGTTAACTTGAAGAAAGTGTTTGGACTGGCAAACGTCGACTTAATCAAGAAAGACGACTTACAAGCATTTTTGAATATTGTAAATTTTGCGGGAGTGAGGCTTTCTAACGTGTGTGGGCGTTTAATCGATGTGTTACAGAAACACAATGTGGGTGGAAATTCAATTGAAAAAGTGTCTGAAAACATTCTGTCGTTCTATGGACTCCCAAGAGTGATTTACGAGTGTCCAATTGTAAAGGAAGTAAATGTGGCGCTGGTAGTAAAGTCTGGGCCAGAAGTTGAAGCTGCTAATGGTAACCAAGTTAACTTATTTCGAGACCCATCAGCAGTTGAGTTTCATAAAGGCAGCGATCGACCTGAGTGGGAATCGCTGAGGGAAATAGAAATGAAGATTGTGCCAGTGGGTCTTTGCCGTTCTGTTCTTATGGGAATGGTGAAACCCTATCCACCTGATCCTCTCAGGGTTCTTGAAGTGTCTACTCAAGATGCTCTCGATGTTTCGGGATTTTTGCTAGGAAGAAATTCAAGTCACAACCGAAATCAAGTGCAGAAAATTAATTTCAGTCTTGCGGAAGAAACAGCTGGAGTGTTTGTTTCTCCTGAAGACTTAGCACGTCACTTTCCCAACCTGACTCACCTGCAACTGGAAGTCGACTGTTTTTCATCAACTGATTATACTCAGCTATTCCGTCTCTTGGGGAAAGAAACAAAGATCACGTCTCTTCGTCTCAACTCAAGTATTACGTTTACAGATGAAACCTTTCTGGGAACTTCAAAAGACAGTATTCCTCCTTTTGCGGCATTAAAGCGTAAGTAAAATATTCATTGAGCAGCTACAGAGAAACACCTTACGTTTTGAAGTTTGATATTTATTTAATAATGTAATAATGTGTAAATCTTTGCAGATCTTGAAATATTTGAGCTCATCTCAAACCGGATGGTTCACACAGATATCACCGATAGATTCTTCGTTGAAGTTCTGCAAGGAATGTCGCTTCACGTCTTTCATTTATGGCAAGATCATTATGTCAGTGTAAGTACCCTTACTACCATAGTACCATAAACTATTTGCCTTTTGTACATTATGTATTCTTTTCCCCCAGATAACTGAATTCGGACAAACCGCGATTTTGAATGGCCCATTTGCAAAAACGATTCGCTCTTTTGAATGCAGGAAAAGGTACTTTCCGGGTGTTGGTGTCTATCCCCTTGATTTCCTTAAGGATATTTGCGAAAACAACTGCAAACTTCTGTATCCTAAGTACAAAATTATCAAAGCCATTTCATATGGTCCAGCAACAATTATCCAGATCTAATTCAAATTTGATTGCGCTTGATTCAATTTAACGAGTCATCGGTAAATCATGCAGCTGTAGAATTAAAGCACAATTCTGAGTATAGTTGTGCTATAAGGTGTACGTTATGAATGTTATCAAGCGACAAGTAAAGTGCTGTTGTCCAACTTGGTTATCAAACCAAATTACTATTTGAGACAAACATTGTAGAATTTGAAATTCAGCCACCAGAATTAATAAATAAATAAATTATTGAAAGTGAATTATATATCATTAATAAAAGGAGATACATTATAACAATAGTTGGTTAATCAATTAAGTTTAATCGACAGCCTTCATTTAATTATTCTAAAACAACGTCACAAATCATATCACAAGTCACACATTTGAAAATGGGGAGCTGGGAAACATCTCAAGAGTAAGGTAGCGACTTCTGTACTTAAAAAAATATTCTTTGCAGGAAATTGATGACTGTCAAAGTGTAATATAGACTATAAAGGGATTTTCAGAGAGAGAGGACGTTCGCAGGACCTCATCGATACTCACAGGGCTCTGAGACAAATCCCCAACAGGGCGAGAGCAATCGCAAAAGAAAACTGTCGACACAATGATGATAACGCCTATTTGTAGATTTATTAATCTCTGGGACCACTCTCAGAGGTTCGTAACTTAATTAGACTCCTGTGGGACTAATACAATTCCCAAGGAAAGGTCGACGCTTACGATGGGGCGATGAGAGACAACGGAGATCCGGTCGAATTAATTCGACAGTCTTCTGTTAGTGACTAAACAGGGAAAGAAAACTATTCTAGATGCACTCCAAAAACGAAGCTGCAACGTAAATTAATAAATACCAAAATTAAGTACTTACACTTATGATAATATAAATATAAACTTCTATATTTAGATCTTACGCAAACGCCCCCCTTGTATTTCCAAAGAAATAAAAGTAAGGACTAATAAGTAAGTAATAAATGTACTAAGCAAAAGATAAATCACAACTGACCAGGAGAGACTAGTTGAATCGAACTCCAGGTCGCCTCGTGCAAAAAGGAATTCTTTACAACTGGACCATAGTGCCTTCTTGGAATAACATTAGAATACTGCTGTAATGATTAGTATAATCCGTATAATGGTTGAAATTCCCTGAGCTGCAGGTGTTCACCATTCCTATTGAATTTGCGGTTGTGGCAATCTGCAGGACATGCATTTGGTCACTCGACTCCCGGAATGAACGTTTGTAATTCATTGTTTCTAGTTATACATGCACGAGTCCAGCAGATGTTTCAGAACTTATTACGGAGGAACTTTAGACACGAAGCTACATTGTGACTGATTAGTTCGAAATGATTGATTACTGAATTACAGGATGATAGGTTTATGACCATATCTTACCCTAACGTGAGCATATCCATGAGATTAGACTACTGACCTCTGGGAAGTTCTACAGGATTAAGGGTTTTTACGTATGCTTGAATTTCAACTATTCATATGTTAATGACTAATATGGGTGTGGCTTATTTACTGTAGTGCTGGTTTCGGATTGATGAATAGAAAGACATTTCAATAGCTTAGCTAAGCTTACGGGATTACTTTGATAAGGGATGAGCGACAACATTTATCCTTTAATTGATACGGTTTATTTATAGATAAGAATTGTTCTGACGATACTGACAACTGAATAAGTACCGAAAATTCGGACGTTCAGCAATGTCAAATAAATGTCCTCACATTGCTGTGTCGATTCAAACAGGACGTACTAATAATTTCTAACAATGAAGGTCTACATTGTAGCACTCATTGCTGTGGTGGCGCTAGCTCAGGCTTCTGTTTTGGGTAAAAGGATTTCTAATATTTTATTTTAGTTGGAATTGTGGAAATGGAAATGTGAGAATTTTTTGTTAATTCAGTGTCTAAGATTGCCCCATTCCAAGAAAACACTTCCTGTGCTGGACGATGCAACCAGAGCGGAACCGTTCCTGGAGCTCCGTGTCAATGCAACAAACCCTGTGCTGACTTTGGAGATTGTTGTCCCGATTACGAAGATCTTTGTGGCATTGATCAGGGTGAACTTCAACTTTGCATTGGGAAAAAGGAACATCTGTAAAATGGTACTTGAAACTCTTATTTAGGCCCAATCACCGACGCTGAGATTGCTGCTCTGACTGAAGAACTTTACGCTCTCGAGGGACCTAACAATGCATACCAGTACATCACTGTCAACCGTCTTGCCAAACAAGGATTTTATTTAACAGGCGATATCTCACCATTGAAGTATGCGAATATAAAATACTTATTCATCAGAAACACAATCATTATTATCACTATCCCAAATAATGTGTGGCATTTTAATCTATTGCAGCCTTCTGACAGTCGACCCAGCTGCGTATGAACTTGACACTGTGAAGAAACTCATTGCTTTGTTCGATAACTACTCACCTCAAGCTTGCACGGCTGAAATATTCACTTCACAAGAGCAGGAAGAATTGGATGCTTTCATTGATGCGGTTTTTGCTACTCCTATCATGCAACGAACACAAGAGTTCTTAGCGTCCAAAGGATTGCCCAATGGAAGAGCCAACTTTGTGCAAATTTGGGTTGAGCTATACTCGACATGCTCAGGAATTCTTGGCTCATCAGGACTCGAGCATATTTTTATAGGAGAGTTGAATTCAGGTGTGAGTGCATTCCACAACTGGATCTTATTTGCCAAAGGAGAAGAAGCTGGAGATAT
>JAQGAD010003042.1:0-11395 GCA_034696625.1 Isotomurus palustris
AAAGTGGCGATAAAGATGTTGAAACCTACAGCAGACCTCATTCACTTCAAAGCTCTGATGTCTGAGATCAAACTTATGTGCTTCATGGACAAACATCCTCATCTGGTTAACATTGTGGGAGCCTACACTAAAGATAAAAAGCACGGTGAGCGAAATTCTCATGTTATTAATTCTACGAGTGTCAGTCTCCAGTCATTTGTACGTTACTGTTCACTATTCCATAGGCCACGCTTATCTCATCACGGAGTATTGTGCTGGAGGAAATCTTCTTCATCACTTGCAAAAGGCAAAGAAGGAAGACCCGTCTTGCTTAACTTTGCTCCAAATGTTAACTTGGGGCTACGAATGTGCTTGTGCCATGGAATATTTGTCACTCAAAAACTTCATCCACAAGGACATTGGTGAGTTTAGAGATCCACTGTTTTATCTTTACTTTTTTAAACTATGATGTTCAAACTAAGTTGTAATTTTTTCCTAGCTGCGAGAAACATACTCCTTACTGAAAAATTAAGTGCAAAAGTTGGAGACTTCGGAATTTCGAAACAACTGGAAGACTTTTCGCAACAAATCTATTTCCAACAATCCAGAGTATGTGACAACAACAAATATTCTTGAAAAAAATAAAGTCCTTAGATTGTTTAATTTGGCAAATTTTTTACGACCAGGTGCCTCTGCCGTTGAAATGGATGGCCATTGAAAGTTTAAAAAAATTGGAATTCTCCACGAAGACGGACGTGTGGAGTTTCGGTGTTCTTCTGTGGGAAATATTTTCCCTTGGAGAAACTCCTTATCCAGGTCTTCCGCTGTACGATCCCGACTGCTACCACTTGCTTCTGGATGGACTCCGCATGAACAAACCTAAGGGATGCAGTGACGAAATGTAAGTGCAACTCAGTTAATAAACAACCAATTATTTTGTAACGGCACGTGGCTCCGTTCTCAGGTACGCACTGATGAGAGTTTGTTGGGAAGCTGATCCTCGAAATCGCCCTACTTTCTCCGAAATCAGAGAACGTCTCTTAACTCGAATTTTAGAAGCTAACGCCGATGTTGAAAGTGTAACCGGCCCTTATGTCAATCGAAACTAGTGTAATTCGATTTTTGTAAACTATGCTTCCATTTGTATTAAACACACACTTGGTCCACGGCATTTAATGCCGTCACCACTATGTAAATGATTGGAATATACAAGAAAATAGAAGTCAAGAGCACTCTTGGTGGAAGTGTAGAAGGAAGAAGGATGCTATTTATGTACGACGATCTTCCTACTAATGTTGATTAAATTGATCTTGCAATATAATTGACATGGAGCTAATAAAATGAATTTGAAATTACAAGAAATAAGAAATAACTGTCTATCTATTTTTAAATACCAAGTGCCCAAGAATACGTATTCCGAAGAACGCGATGATTGCGATAACCCTACAAGTTGGCTTCAACCGTAAATGGCAACGCGATTTACCATTCCCGTATTCCAGGATCGTAGCTGATTCGGTACAGAAACAAGTGAGCAAAAAATATAGAATATGGTCCGCATCAAAAACAGTCCATCCGCATTCCAGTGCAAAGATAAGACTTACAAATGGTCAGACTGTAAAGAATGGGATTGGAATTGGACGTTTACACGCAAAGACTTGTTCTAATGAGTTCGTGCAGTAGCTCTAGCATCAAACACAGATACGGCATACAAAATTGCACACAGTACATATTTGGGTTTACATAATGACGGTACTAAAATTGCAACTCGTCATCACGTTTAACGTAGAATTACGATTACCCACATCCTTTTTCTTTGATTAGTCTGCCATAGTTCTGTAATCAATCGGCTTAAGCCAGATTAGCATAGCATACTATAGTTTACTATTGCAAAAATGTGTACTATTTAGCAAGCTTATTTGTGTGATGACTGATGACAGGTTCAACTGTTTTATATGGGATTTCGTTTTTCTAACATTCAACATGTAACCGCACAAACAAGCAATATTTCAAGCGTCCAGAGAATTCGGAAATTGGTTCTGTCTTGTCTTATTGCGGTTTCCATCTGAGATAAGTGATACACGTCACACGCTATTTTTTGTCAGACTTAATGTGTTCTAAGGAATTAGCAGTCTCTATCTAACTGGCATCGACTGCTTTACTAGAATCCAAGAATCCAAGCATTTTCTTTGAAATGCTGCTCCTAAGTTACTGCAGGTATTTTAACATTTATTTTTGGATCGTCTTGATCTTGTGGATTCAGAAAGGGCACAGTGAAAACAATGTGACCGAACACACTACTACATTTAGTCTAGGATGCAATGTAAGAAAAGTGAACGAAAACGCAGCGGAGGTTAGTTTAGGAGACAGCGAAACCAATGGGACCGAAGATACTGTAGAATTTAATTTAGGGTGCAGTGACAGCAATGTGACCGAAGGCAACGGTCCCGATGTCAACATGACTGCCATTACCTTTTACACAAAAAGCGATTGCAAAGAAAAACTGTCAAACTCTGCCAACAGCAAAGATGAGTGTGACGAAGAAGTACAAAGGATTTCGAATTCTTCCATCATTCTGGTTCCGGTGACATTCAAGGAAATAACTTTTAGCTGTGATAGTCACTTTCCCACCAGTTGGAAGTTCCACAGACCTCCAGTAAAACAAAAATCTTGCTTGTTTGCATAAGAACTATTGAGGTTGCATAATTGTGTTTTTACAGTTTCAAGACATTTCCATTCAAAGCATTACAATCACAAAGCGTCGAGATTTAAAAAACCTAACTGGTTTCGAAAACAACACGGACTCGTACTTGTATCGCTCGAACTTAACTATCACGTTTAAACATTTCCTTGAACGCAAATTGTGGCCGATTTCCTGTCGAGGGAGCAAAAAGAATGGCTTTGGAAACTGGTCTACTGTCATTCAGGGAGAGTCTGATTGTGCAGATCCTCTGAAACTGAAAATCACAATTTCCAAATTTGACGACGCAAGTAAAACTTCTTAGCTATTCAATCTCTTCGTACTAAACACAGCTTAAAGTATTTTATTCTTTTTCCCGTTAAAGCAAAGCGTGTAGAAATGAAGCAAAAATTCGGAGTTGGTGTTAACAGATTCTGCAACGTGACGCTTGCCGTCGACACAAAACGGAAAACATTTGCATGTGGGAGTACGGCAAGAATGGGACGGAGTAGACCTGGGATCATCAGTTGCAAGACGAAGGATGAATGTGTCTCCATTTATATCAATGTTATTTGCCATTAAAAATCATTAAAATGTAGACTTAAAGAATTTGCCATTTGCTAAAATCGAACACTATACTACTCTAGGACAGTGAGATGTGCAATAATACATTTCGCGAGGTTTGTAACGCTTCAAAAAATACCTGCCAGCAATTTTTACACTCTCATCTGCCTGGAGTGATAAGGTGTTCAGATGACTCTGGGAATTCCATCGCAAGGTCGTTCTATTTTCCTCATGACGCTAAGCTAGGTGAGACGATATTATAAACTTAGCCTTATGACAAAATAAATAACTTCTAAACGGGCAGTGCACGAGTTCTGGGACGCCATTAATCCTCAGCTAAGTCTGCAGAGTTTATCAACGCATCCATCAGAGAGCAGAACAAGACTTCAATTCTACTATGGACAGGATGTGACTTTCCAATGTTCCGCTTCGGGATCTTTGTTCTCATATGGTTTCCAATGGGTTCTCACAACCCATGCCGGTGATTCTTCCAACAGATCTAAGAAGGAGTATTTAGGAACTGGGAAGGAGGATCTCATGCCCGAAGACAACATGTATAACATTACGAAAGAAATTAATCTAAAGACAACATGTGGGAGCTTAGCAATGCTAACTTGCTTTGCTCCGGTGTGGAATCGATACACTTGGATTGAGAAATCTGTCACAATCAGCCTTGCACGTAAATCGAGTTTAACTATTGAAAGACTCTCTTACTACGAGAATGGGGTAAAGTGCGATTTTCTGTTGAATCTCAGATCCTGTGGAACCGACGGTGGTTCGAAGTGAAGCCAGTTGTCATCTTGAAGATGAAATCTTCAATACAAATATAGCTGACAAGCAGCTTAACAAATGTGCTGAAACACACAGAATCGACAAACAAACAAAGTCAAGCTTTGTGTGTGAAGCGAGTGGAAAGCCAGCACCTCATTTTAGTTGGGTCGTTTGGGGAAAGAATGGTGAAAAAGTAAGAACTCATTATTTCGTTACCTCAATGTGACATCGAAAGAATTCAAGTCGGCAAATTCCAGTTAATTTTAACCAACGCAGGTGTATGAATCAATGGGACAGGGAAAAGGTGGATTTGCTTGTGAAAGTGAAATTGAAACCGTAAACGTTGAAGATTCGGACGACGTGGTTATCAGAAGTAAACTCTACATCCATTTTGCATTTAATACCGAGTACACTGTAGTTTGCAATGCAACTAATTTTAATGGAACGGCCACAGAAACTTTTGAGTGTGGTAAGCAGAGAATATCAATTACAAAATGTCTTAACTTATTAAGTGGAGTGGATTGTTTAAGATGGAACTCAGACGGCATTTTATCAAGCTCTCATTGTTGGACTAGCTGTGGCTCTTTTGGTTGCGACTTGTGGAGGAGCTCTCGGCGTTGTGCGGATGCGACGAATAGCTCGACATGCTTATCTACGTATGACTGAGGCTGAAATGAAGGCTTTCGAGGCTGGAAATCCTGACGCTGAAGGAGCATTTGCATTGCCATACAACCCGAAGAAGTTTGAAATCGGTCTAGAAGAATTGATTATCAGTAGCAAGCAAATACAAACCATTTCAGAAAATAAAAATTCTATTTTACTTCAATAACTAAAACTACGATTATACTTTACTTTGTGCAGATATCGATGATGTTTTGGGACAAGGTGAATTTGGAATTGTGATCTGTGGATTGTACAAAGGACAAAAAGTGGCAGTCAAGATGCTGAAACCTACAGCGGATCTCATTCACTTCAGAACTCTGATGTCTGAGATCAAACTTATGTGCTTCATGGACAAACATCCTCACTTGGTTAACATTGTGGGAGCCTACACTAAAGATAAACAGCGCGGTGTGTGGAATTCTCAATGTTCTCATGTTCATTCCATGAATGAATGCCATTAATGAACAACTTTACGTATTTTTCAATATCCCAGGCCATGCTTATCTCGTCACGGAGTATTGTGCAGGAGGAAATCTTCTTGATCACTTGCAAAAGGCGAAGAAAGACGTGTCCAGCTTATCTTTAGTACAAATGCTAACGTGGGCATACGAATGTGCTTGTGCCATGGAATATTTGTCTCTCAAAAACTTCATTCACAAGGACATTGGTCTGAATCTTATTTTTCTACTTGTCAAGTTCATTATTAATTTTGATGCGATTATCATAATAACCAATGTTAAAAACCTTCCATTCTTCCATTCTTCTAGCTGCGAGAAATATCCTCCTTACTGAAAAACTAAGTGCAAAAGTTGGGGACTTCGGAATATCGAAACATCTCGATGACTTTTCTCAAAAAATCTATCACCAAACAAGCAAAGTAAATAATAACATTATAAACTTATCGGCACACATTTGGTTCTTTAACCTGAACCTGACCAATCTTCTGTGATCAGGTGCCCCTGCCGTTAAAATGGATGGCCATTGAAAGTTTAAAAAAATTGGAGTTTTCAACAAAGACGGACGTGTGGAGTTTCGGTGTTCTTCTGTGGGAAATATTTTCCCTGGGAGAAACTCCGTATCCAGGTCTTCCGATGTACCATCGCGACTGCTACCACTTGCTTCTACAAGGGCTCCGCATGAACAAACCCGAAGGATGCAGTGACGATATGTAAGTGTGAATCATCTGACTTATTTATTTAGCAAGCATTTGTTATGAAACGTCACGTTATATTTCTGTTATCAGGTATGCATTGATGCGAGTTTGTTGGGAAACAGACCCTCAGAAGCGGCCTACTTTTTCCGAAATCAGAGAACGTCTTTTAACTCGAATTATAGAAGCTAAAGTCACGACTGAAAACGAATCAGGGCTTTACTCTAATTTATTGTAGCTAGTGGAATATTACTTATTGTTGGTACTTTTCTTCCAATCATACCACACACAGACAATTAATTGTGTTCTAACAATAAGTCCTTTTAGGAAAGAACCTAATTTTAAGTACTGATTATTCGAAATTTCGGGAAGGTGTTGGCGTGTTTTTTCTTGTAAGAATTCCAGCTCCACCATTCTATCATGAGCAGAGGTCATCTCATTAGACTCGCAAATGCTACCAGAGTCCATTCTGTGCATCTGATCTGCAGTTGCAAAATTCTTCTAAGTTGTGGATTTGAATGTCTGACGGAGATCACAGCTACGAATTTGTCCGTTGTTCTTTACCTTTCTCCAGTCACCTTGCGACATTTTGTATTTATCGTCTAACTAATGTACCCTACCCTAATGTAATGGACTTCTTTGATCTTCCTAATAAATTCTTTATGTGGATATCTTGGGCCGTGTCTTACGAGAAATTACATGTGTTTCACCACTTCAGCCTCTGGCAATTATTAAGTTCATTCATAAGTAAAATAAATTCGTTCATATGATAATTCATACCTTACTTACAAGCTGATCACCGGATGTTTGAGCTGGAGAGTTGGAGCAACACGTATAAGTAATTCCCTAAGAAAATAAATTTAATATGCGACATAGTGGACAGTTGAAGTGCTAGAAAATCATTCTAAGGGGCCTGGGTGCAAAAGCAGCAGTTGCAGTTAGAGAAAGATTATCGAAAATTATGGAGATATTTGTTGATTGGGGGATTTATAGAAAGAATATATTTTGCTTTAGTGATTGCACAGGTGTCCAGCAATCGGTTTCAACTTGCAGCACAATTTTACGATTAGATTTGCAAGCTGAAAATAATAGGTACAGTCAGAGACAGAGATGACGATGATTCCTTCTGAGACCGATTACCATAATTCCACTCCACATTCTTATCCGTTTAATTGGACTTAAATGTTGTATTAAGTCTAATTGCATTTATTACGGCCAACAAATAAATGGAAAAATGTATTATATTGTGAATGCAAAAATTATGTCTTTCTATAAACCGCACATAAACGCAATGAGAGGTCCACAGATCCAGATAAGAAATGTGGTCGCCGTTGATGATTAAGATGCATTGCATACGCACGTCACACTTTTATACTAAATTTGAACCCAGGAACCAGAAGTCTTAGAAAGAGTCCAGACCAGAACCTTTCTGTGTGTGAACTTGTTCGAACGTTTTCTAACCGAAATGCTGTCCCCAAGTTTCTGGATATATTTTTCCTGGATTTCTTGGGTCTTCTTGTTTCTGCGGATTCAACCAGGAGGGACCAACAAAATTAGCAATGTGACCGAAAAAGCAGGGGAAGTTAATTTTGGGCCCGACGTCAACATGACTGGCATTAAGTTTTACACGAATGCTGATTGTGAAGAAGAAGAACCATCAAACTCTACAACAAGCAGAGATGAATGTGAAAAAGTGCACAGATTTTCCAATTCATCTATCATTCTGGTTCCGGTGACATTCAAGGAAATGACTTTCAGCTGCGATAGTCACTTTCCCACCAGTTGGAAGTTCCATAAACCTCCAGTAAAACTACAACTTGCTTTTAAAAATCATTTTTGTATTCAAGTTGCATAATTGTTTATTTACAGTTTCAAGACATTTCCATTGAAAGTATTACAATTACAAAGCGTCGAGATTTGAAAAACCTTACTGGTTTTGAACACAACACGGGCTCGTACTTGTATCGCTCGAACTTAACTATCACGTTTAAACATTTCCTTGAACGCAAATTGTCACCGATCACTTGTCGAGGTAGCAAAGCTAATGGTTTTGGAGACTGGGCTACTGTCATTCAGGGAGAGTCGAATTCAGCAGATCGTTTGAAATTAAATATCACAATTACTAAGTTCGACGACTGGGGTAATGCAATCGGTTCTCATAAACTGGTGAACACATTTTTATTTGATTCAATGTTGATTGCGGATAGAAATGTACGATAAAATGAAGAAGCTCAGATTTGGAGTTAACAAAGACTGCAATGTGACGCTTGTCTTGGACACAAAACAAAAAAAGTTTGCATGTGGGACTGCAACAGGAGATGGAAGCCTCAGCAGCCCAGGAATCGTCACTTGCAGAACGAAAGATGAATGTGTCTCTGTATTTGCACTGGTATACACAAATTCAAACTATCCTGTTGTATTTTGAATTCTTATTGCTTATTGAGACATAAAATACAATCCCAGGACGATCGGAGGTGCAACGATACATTTCGCACGGAATGTGACCCTGTTGAAAAGAAAGATGCATGCCAGCGGTTTTCACACTCACAGCTACCCAGAGTGATTAGATGTTCAGACGACAATGGAAATTCCATCGCGAGGTCGATTTTATCCTCACGGTGGAAATTTAGGTGAGACTGATGAGATTATGAACGAAATGACTGAAACAAATAAATTCTAACGAAACAAATTCTAAATGGACAGCATACGAGTTCTGGGATCACACAGATCTCCGAGTAGATCTGCAGAGCTTATCAACATGCCCATCGGAGAACAGTACACAACTTCAATTCTACTACGGACAAAATGTGACTTTCCAATGTTCAGCTTCAGGATCATTATTCTCGTTCTTATTATGGTTTCCAATGGGCTCTCACAACTCGTTCGGGCGATTCTTCCAACAAATCCGAGCAGATTTATTTAGGACATGGGAGGGAGATGCTTTTGCATGAAGCTAACATGTACAACATTACGAAGGAAATTCACCTGAAGGAGGAATACGGGAACTCTGTCATGCTAACCTGCTTTGCTCCTGTGTGGAATCGAAAAACTTGGATTCGGAAATCTATCACATTCAACCTTTCACGTACAAAAACATTTTTCAAACAATTTGCTGCTAAATATGTAGCAATTTCAGTAATATGGGACTTTGTGTTGAATCCCAGATCCCGTAAAACCGGAAGTAATTGAAAGTGAAGATGGTTGTGAGCAGAAGGATGTTAAACTGCCAACATTAGTGTGCGAAGCAAGTGGTAAACCAGCACCAGATTTTAATTGGACCGTTCGGGAGAAGGGAAACAGAGGGAAAAAGGTCAGTGCTCACTCATTCACTCATTTGCTCAGAAGATTCATCATCACCTTCATCACATTATTGCACAAAAAACAGGTGCGTGAATTAATGAGCCAGTGTAAACCAGGTGGAAACGATATCGCTTGCGCAAGCAATCCAGAAATCGCGTTTATTAAAGATACTGACGAAGTGGTTGTAAAAAGTAAACTTCACTTCCAATTCGAAGTTAAAACCGAGTACATTGTCATTTGCACTGCATCTAATTTTCACGGACAGGCTACAAGACACTTTAAATGTGGTAAGCCGAGATTTTCAATTATGAAATGAGCCGAAGACCGAAGACTCTTCGGTGAAGAGTCGTTAATCAGATCGGTGGTTGTTTAAGATCAAACTGAGAAGAAGACAGTATACCACGTTCTCATTGTCGGACTGGCTGTGGCTCTTTTGTTAGCGACCTGTGGAGGAACGCTTGGAGTTGTGCGGATGCGACGAAGAGCTCAACATGCTTATCTGCGAATGACTGAGGCTGAAATAAAAGCTTTCGAGGCTGGGGACCCCTACGCTGACGGAGCATTTGCTCTTCCATACAATTCAAAGAAGTTTGAAATCGGTCTTGAAGAACTGGAAATTGGTAAACAATTTTACGATAGACAATTACAGAATTAAATCAGGACATGTACTAAAGAAGTAATGCTGCTACTAATGGTTTTGTTCATTTTGCGTAGAAATTGATCAAGTTTTGGGGCAAGGTGAATTTGGAATAGTGACCTGTGGACGTGGATGGTACAAAGGGGACAGAGTTGCGATAAAGATGTTGAAATCTAAAGCAGATCAAATCCACCTCAGAACTTTGATGTCTGAGATCAAACTGATGTGCTTCATGGACAAACACCCTCACCTTGTTAACATTGTGGGAGCTTGCACCAAGGATAAGCAGCACGGTGAGTCAAATCCCCCGTTAGCTTCCATGACTGTCAACGTCAACCTCAGATCGATTCTAAGTTATTTCTCAATATCACAGGTCATGCTTATCTCGTCACGGAGTATTGTGCTGGAGGAAATCTCCTTCATCACTTACAAAAGACGAAGAAGGAAGACCCGTCTAGCTTAACTCCGGTCCAAATGTTATCATGGGCGTACGAAAGTGCTTGTGCAATGGAATATTTGTCACTTAAAAAATTCATTCACAAGGATTTAGGTGATCTCAGATATTTGGTTTTTTAATAAAACTTGTAAGGATTTATGAATGAAGTTGCATTCCTCCAGCTGCGAGAAATATCCTCCTTACTGAAAATCTAAGGGCAAAAGTTGGGGATTTTGGGATTTCAAAACAGCTCGAAAATTTTTCGCAAGTTGATGATGTCTACTTTCAGAAAACTCAAGTAAGAATAGAAAGATGATTTATAGATAACTGGGTTGTTTTAAGGCATGCTTAGTACCATAAGCTTAGTCATGGGTGCTGTACGAAGTCTCTATTTTCCTGAAATTTGTCTGTGATCAGGTGCCCCTGCCATTAAAATGGATGGCCATTGAAAGTATTCAGCACTTGGAATTCTCCACGAAGACGGACGTGTGGAGTTTCGGTGTTCTTCTGTGGGAAATATTTTCCCTGGGAGAATCTCCTTACCCAGGCCTTCCCCCATTTGACTTCAACTCCTACAATTTGCTTCTTGAAGGAATTCGGATGAACAAACGGACAAACCCGAAGGATGTAGTGACGAATTGTTAGCAAATCATAATGAATAAGCAGGAATGAATTAAATAATGATACAACTCTCATTTCAGGTACACACTGATGAGAGATTGTTGGGAAACAGATCCCCAAAAGCGGCCTTCTTTCTCCGAAATCAGGGAACGTCTCTTAACCCGAGTTTTGGAAATTAAATTGGATATTGAATGTGAACCCGTACGTTACATAACTAGTGAAGCATAGCAGATCAAAGTATTTTAGAACTTTTCTTCCGGTTTCAATAACATAAACGAACATTTATTTTCCAACTGTGAGTTTACCATTAAATATTGCGTTTCCCCCAGTGTATGGGAATTTACTTTGTTGGCTGTAATATGAGGGGCCTTCTTTGCCCTTCTGATTAATAAATTACGGATTCCTTGCGCTGAGTCTTACGAGAAGTCAGTATTCAGTATAACACAAGGATTTTCCGAAGAGAATCTGCAGTCTTCAGCCTTCTTATTCCTGTCACATGAATGCATTTAGTTCACTACCTCCGTTCAGTGCAATCATAAATATGTGTAAATTGCCACCACAGCAAGTCCTATAATCAAGATTGTCCCGATTGATAAC
>JAQGAD010003043.1:0-11395 GCA_034696625.1 Isotomurus palustris
TTCAATTTCAGATGCCCATCTAGCTGCTGTTTCAAATTGGCCTCCTCAGTACATAACTCCTGGTAGTATTTGTCCTGGAGAAAAATACAGTCCATGAATTATTAAAAATTGCGCATGATATTCCGATTTAAAAAATCTCCAAAACCTTACAGCATTTTGTTCCACATCTGACAACTCCTGGAATTCAGCCATTGCTGCGCAGCGAAATGATATTCAACAAAGTTATCACAGCAGCTGAAACCAAACACAATTAAATGCAGCGAACAGAACAAGATTCTTTTAAAATCTTCTAAGATCAAGTAAATATATGTCGAGCACGAAAGAAGATATGAAAACAAGAGATTATCACAAAAGAATGTTTGACTTGCTTTGAGCAAGAGTGAAAGCAGACATGAGAGAATTTTCTCAACCCTTCTCCTTTGTTCTCTTCGGGACGTGCCTTCCTTCTCTCCAAGGGACACACATTTCCATGACTCTCCACTTACCTTCTGCCCACTTCAATGACCCGTGTTCCTGGTCATTTCATGCTCACCATTCAAATTCCAGTGGCGTCTTCATTTTGTATGAAGATCGATTTCAAAATTCTAAAAGAATGTCCTTATTCAAGATATGAAAGGCGTATTTGCCATTGCCACTGCTACGACTATTGAAACAACCACAATATCAATTGGGATCTTTCGCTGATTGGAAACGACACGGGAGATTTGCTAAGAGAGGATTACAATGGGTTCGGTGAAAAAGCCCATTAAAATATTTGCTAGACTGAAGCCCCTTCGATGTGACCCCGCTGTAAAGATAGCTCATAACATGATACAAATATACGGCCGGAATAGCATTACTTACTACATGGTTTTGCGACGGTTTTGCAGATCTATAATATTGAAACTGTGGAAGGAGATGAGACCAATGATGAAATCCTTGTGTTTACTACGAGGAATCCGAATTATTCGTCAGATGAGCTGTTCAATCACTCAAAATATCCCGAAGTATACCGGTACCGATATTCTAAAGTGTTCGATAGAGACACGTCGCAGGAACAAATGTTCAGTGCTATTTGTCGCCCTGTTTTAGACAGGTATGTTGAATTCTACTCTACATGCGAACGGATATGAAAATCTGGATGATGATAGTCACTCAGAATGTTTTATACTTGTTTGTCCATAGTGCAATATCGGGTTATAATGGAACTATATTTGCTTATGGACAGGTTTGATATTTCCAACTCACTATACGAACAATATATGCTTTGCAGAGGAACAAACTGAAAGTAATTATGTTTTTCATGTCCCCTTTGTCAGACAGGTAGTGGCAAGACATTTACGATGACAGGCAGCAGGTCAGAATATGACGAGAGGGGCATTATTCCGCGATCGCTTTCATACGTATTTCAGAAGTTCCAAGAAGTAAAGATCTCTTTCAGTGTATTATTTTTAAGTGATTAGCTCTACTAATTCATTTGGGGTATTAGCAAGACCATGGATCTGTTCTACAAGGCGTGTATGTTTCTTACTTGGAAATATACAATGAGAATGGATATGACTTACTTAATTCCGGGTTTGTTTCTGGAAGACTAGAAGATCTGAGGTAAGCTTTGCCAGAATCTTTAACATTCGTACTTTTTATACAACTTCCATCTGCCATTTCTGTGTAGTAAAGTTGTGCTGATGGAAGATGGGAGTCAGCAAATTCACCTGAAAAACCTCTCAGTGCACCCAGTGGCTTCTGAGGATGAAGCTCTACAGCTTTTTTATTTAGGTGAACACACAAGGTACTGAATAAATCATTGTTTCCATTTACGTCACAAAAATTAAGTAGGAGATTGACTACTCTTTGTTTCACAGAACTGTGGCTGAAACTCCGATGAATGAAGCTTCAACTCGTTCTCATTGCATTTTCACAATACATTTAAACATAAGAGATGTCAAAGATTCTGTAGTCAGAAGGTCTAAGGTTCATCTAGTAGATCTAGCAGGGTAAGTGTGTGACATGTATATCCAAACGCGATGATGGTGCAGAAAGAATGCTGATAGCCAATTACTCTACTTTGGTTATAGATCCGAGCGAATAGCAAATAGCAACATATCAGGCGTCCTCTTAAATGAAGCAAGACATATCAATCTTGCTCTCCATTACTTAGAACAAGTAATTGTGGCACTTGGTGAAGCCAATCGAACTCACATTCCCTACAGAAATTCTATGATGACATCTATCCTCAGAGACAGTTTGGGAGGAAATTGCATGACGTCCATGATTGCAACGCTTTCATTAGAACCCAAGAACGTACCGGTAATAATAAATAAGACATTGTTTCATATATTTCCCATATGTTGGAAGCTCCGACATAATACAATTTGTAACGATGCAGGAAACCTTGTCTACTTGCCGATTCTCCCAACGGGTAGCTCTAGTCACCAACGCTGCCACGCTCAATGAACAGGTTGATCCGGATATGTTGATCGCTCAGCTTAAAACGGAAATCAAGAAATTAAAAGCTACTATTGCTTCTTCTGCAATTAAACCCGTGTGTAAACGAAGTCACCAAAATCTAAACTTTACTTCACGACGAATTTCCTTGTTAATCAATTCATGTATTTTCATAAAATATTCTAGATTAGTGACACTCCAGCTCCTCTCACTGCCGATGAGGTGACAGATTGTTGGAACACAGTGAGAAGCTATCTCTCGGATCCTGATGAGAATTCAATAATGGCAGTAGTACCAGACATGAGACTCATACAAACTTGTTTCCGGTGCCTCAAAATGGCTTGCAACCTTTCTAAGTCAAAAGGTGCCCTTCAGATGATGCAATACAATCTTCCGGATACAGACAAGTTTCCACAGGCGGAGAAAGTAAAGGAACTTCGGAAAATTGTAGCTACAAGAGATGCAGAAATTAGTACGTGCCAACTGTCCTTATAACCAAGTCATATATTATCAACAAGATATTCGTTCCAACACAGAGGTTCTTCGGAAAATGTTACAACAAGAAAAAGAAAAGAATGCAAAAGTTAAATTTGCTGCCATCAGTGGAGTTGATGTTCGTCCTTCTACAGACGAACAGTCTGATCATGATAAAGTGCTGGAATTTAAAAAGTCTGGTGAAGTTCTAGACGATCTAGAAGAGAAGCTGAGGAATCCTCCATACTCTCCTGAACGAACTTCAGTTTCAGAACCTGGTTCGTAGTGCGATCGAAAACCGATTTAACTTAATAGATACACATACCTTAATTGTTCAATTAAATCGAACGGTTGCATTAGAAAAGGCCGACGACCGAGGGGATAAGATATTTCCCGATGTGAGCGAAGCCAAAAAGCGAGCGTTGGATTTGTTCGTAAAGTCTTATGTAATCACTTCAGATCTTGGTGAGTTGAAGAAAGGAGTTGCGGATAAACGAGCAGTGTGCAAAGGTATCGAGGAAGAAATGAAACCGAATCTTGCCAATTTGAGTACGTGAGCCATACAAATACTCAATACAATCTTTTCTCTCTTGAACTTCAATATAATACCTGGATGGGTTTGGTTGCACATGTAGGCCAAATCGAACTCATAATAAACACTCCAAGAAAACTAGGTTGTGAAGATGAAACCAAGAACGAAGTGCTGGTGGGTGCATTGGTAGCTCAAAAAAGAACATTAGGAATGCAGCAAGAGAGACTTGATAAAGCGAAAGAGGATTTAAGCAGAACCGAGTCGAAACTTAAACATGTGTATGACAAAATGATGGGTGATTTCGAGCATTGGTGGACTTGCAAAGAAGCTGAAGGTCGGTATGTCAGTACAATCGCATCTATAATTACTTTGAAAATTTAGTCTGATAATGCATTGTTGCATTTACTTGTTGCACAGAAGACCTCTCAGGAATCGTTACAGAATCAAATGAAAAACCGATGCACGGAATTGCTAAAGGATTTATGAAACAGGTAATTTTTCTTAACTTCTGCCTATATTTGCAATGCTGTAGCCTTTGGTTTTTGCATTTATGGACCTTCTTGATTTTATTTTGTTTTCTATTCATAAACTATATGGAGATAAACAAACCTTATAACTTAATTAAGTAACTAGCCAAGACAATCGAGGGTGAAACGAAGTTGATTCTATGCGTTTCTGAGTTTCTTCCTATCTTTGCTTGCCTTGCAGATACTTTTGCCCCTCGCCATTACTGAAATCTTTCGAGAAATGGAATCATTTGTCTCCAGTTCTTGTAGAAGATCATGATCCTAAAATAGTCAGTTTACTAGCTTTCCAAATTGATAGTTGCCCAAATCATTCCTGTAGAATATTAGTCTCGTAGTATAATATTTTGTGATATGAATTGAATTAATTAATAAACAGACTTGCACTACCACAGCTTATAAGTCAGTTTTCTTCAGTTTCAAATTTTTAAAGAAGTCAAATATCTTCCTATAGTTCTGTATATCTGACAGTTCTATTTTGATTTTTGATTAACTTCTAGTCGGAAATGGAGACAAACAGTAATTCACATCGTTCAGGCTTCACCAGACGCGATAAAAGTGGCAAGGATTCTCATTGTTCTTCATGGTCAAGAGACCAAGAACAAAATGAAAATAGCAAGACTCTTGCTGAGCCCAAGACTCCCCGGCTGGATGACCGCGATGAATCACAGTCGACAACTTCAGGTAGAAAAGCTTTGTTGCAGAATAGACTTTTTTGACTGCTTTTAATCTTGTAATTCTACCAAGTATAAACAATTCAACAGGAATTCTGTGTGGAAGAAAAAAGAAAGATGAGACAGAAGACTACTTATCCAGTGATGCTTTTTATACTAGTTACGATGATCAAAACACTGGCTATGATACAAACGATGAAGAGAAGAAGATCCTGACTGGGGACGTAAGCGTGGATACAGACATTATCAAGTTTTTCAAAACGAGACAGGCTGTATTTAAAAAAATCAATGCCAGCAAGAAAGCTAATCAGCAAATTCCGAGTGCAAAAGAGGATGACAGTTACTGAGCTAATTAGCAATACATTCACTTAGATGCTTCAAGTTTACCAGTATAATTTTGTATTGTTTAATACTCCTACTAATAACATTAAGCATTGCACTTTCTATTTTTATAGTTGGAGGTCAGTATTAATATATTAATACAAAACTATGAATCTTCTCATTACACCTGATTAGTGCTAACTAAAAATATTCCCTAGAGAAGGAGGCATGCTTGACGACTACTGCTGCTGACTGCTGTTTATATCTATGTCTATGCTGCTATTTTACGCTAATTATTTTGAATACGGTTGTCAAATTATCCTTCGTGGTTAGTTTGCAAAGAAATGAGCAAATGCAGAGTAGATTTACCATTTACTATTTACCCTGGCTGAACTCACATCAGAGCAAGTACAATTCATAATGGAGACCGATGCTTTTCAGCATCGATACAAGTGTTAAATTACGTGTCAGCCAAGTCAGTTTGCTCCTACTTCTAATCATGCAACCCTTCAATTGTTCAATTAACTAGTTAGGAGTTATCCATCTACAATATTATGTTCTCCCCAACTATTCTTAGCATGCATATGTTATTGGAAGAATGTTAGTCATATTCTATTAATTCGCCTGTATGTTTCTGCTTAGCCGAAGGATGTTTATAGTTGTGTAAAGTTTATTACTGATTGTGGTGCATACTGTTGTTTCTTTCAACATGATGGCAATCAATGAAACTTCATTTTGTTCAGTAATGTTTAGATACATTCAAGTTCTAGTGCAGTAGGTTGACACTTCGTTGGATCTAAAATTCAGGACAGATATCTCACTGCTTGTGACTTGGCAGTAGTTGGTACGGTTCCAACAAACACATTACGTGTTTCCGAATTCTCAGGTTTATTCGATAAAATTGACTGTAATCTTGACAATACAGCCTTCCTCCAAAAGTTGCCATCCTCATTTGTTCTACTTGTACTAGTATCTGCAAACCAAACAACAAACCCGAGCATGCACCTGAAGTTTGGTCATTTTCGATTCCCACCTACTGTCAGGTTCGTTTTACAGTTACAAATCCTACTATTAGTGATACAAATTGGACTGAATTCTCCAGTACAAAAAGGTGAGAATATATCATTGCATTTAGTATCAATTTTATTTGAAAATCATATAAGACAACATATTTTTTCTTTTAGTAAACGAGAAACTCGTGCTCCGGCAGAAAAGAGACCAAGATCAACTCCCTAATCCCTCAAACTTGTTGGCAAACGACGATGAGACTGTAGACGAACTGCGGAAATTTCCGATTGCTTTAGCCGAGGATTATGGTGATTACATTTTATATAATACAGCAATAGCTATTGATGAACACATAAAGTTTTCATTTTGAATACTTGCTTCACACCTACAGATTTGTCTGCTCAGCAAAAGAATAAACCGTTCAAGCCGTACGGAATCGCCAAAGGTGCATTACGTACCAAGCCTGATTTAACCCAACGTGTAAATTTCAAATCAAACCAAATCGCAGCAAAGAAATTGAACGCCGATAATAAGTGGAAAAAGAGACTTCCGAAAAAAAATAAATTCCACAAAGACAAAATGGCACGGCGTCAACAGGAGCGGTGGAAAAAAGCCCTGGACGAAGAAAAAGTGTATGCTAATCATAATCATTCTTCAGTTCGAAATAACATAATTTAGATTTCTACAATTTTCCTAAAGACAAAATGGCATCGCAAGACATATTTCAAGAGTACCACAACCTAAACACCCACTTGAGGATGATGAGGCTCCTAGTGGCCTAGCTTCCGATCAGAATAAGCACGCTGATGATGACGATGAATACGAGGAGTAATTGCCATTCTTAAATATGCATTCAGCTAATTGTTTCAGGGTTGAAAGTCAGATTCTATGCACTTTGTAACCTAAGCCATTCCTACCTTAATAATACGATACCGAATGCAGATAGCCTAAATATGTACCATGGACAAGACGAGTTAATATTATTAATATTCTAATAACTTTTGCTTTTCCTTGCAGAACATTTTCAACCCAACGTGAGGCTTTTGAATCAATGTTAGACGAACACAGAAAGCACCCTAAGAGATCTAAAGAAGTTCAAGGGGAGAACTACATCGTATTGACTTACGATTACAAAAATAAAAAGTACTCAATCGTTGAAATTGAGGACGAAGATAAATAAACCAAGAGTACAAGACTTCCATGGTAAATGTTGTCCTTCATTACATTGTTAGCATAACTAACACACTGTCATATGAGAGGTCTGCATTGTAATGGCACTATACGAGAATAGTCAATACCTTCTATCCTTTTTTATGTAAGCAGATTCATACTCACTTAAATGTCAACTGAAACCAATATTGTCGCTTTAAAAGAAACAAGACTACCAGCAAGTACTAACTCGTCAATTAGTTCATCCGCAACTAATACAAATGATGAAAAAGAAAAAGGATCCTATCCATATCCACCAGGATTCGTACTGGACAAGGCGAAACTTCTAGGTAGATCAAGGGCGCGTCACAACTTGTATGATGTTCGGGAAGACATAAGAAGGCCGATTTCAGTGATGCGTTATCTTCACGAAGAAAGCTACTTAAATCAACCATCGACTTCATTTGAACCTAAAATATTCGGGATGGATTTGATCGACTCCGTTCGAACCAACTTTCCTTTCATTTACCGTATCAATGACGGTACAAGCAATAACACAGTTTTACAATCCGTTTGTCAAGAAAGAGGGTGGCAAGAATTCTCATCGGAGTCTGCAGAGTTAAAAAACTTAAGCTTCAGAGATAAGGAATATTTTGACGAGAGCAACTGGAATCTCTGGTGGAGTTACAACTTTTATCATGGGAGACCCTACAGATCCCTAAAATGCTGGCAATTCACAAATCACAATCCTAGAAGCTTTCAAATCTGTTCCAAAATTTATCTCTCCTGGTACTACACCAAACTTTGCTCTTCTACAGCCGATTGTTTTATTCCCAATTATGAACCTAAGTAATTATTATTTAGCTTCATACGAAGACTATGCAGCGAACACGGGCCAATCTACGACTTCATTCCAAAATCGTTTGTCCTTCCTGCAGAGTATATCCCATTCATTACCGAGCACAGTCGTCGACAAAGTTTTGATTGTGGAGACGCCCGAAACATCATAGTGACGAATTCTGTAGATGGATTTACAAAATACGGAATGCAATCAACTCCTCATATTACGAATGCTCAGCTGCAGGGTATCCGTGCAAAGGAAACTGTCGTAAGGACCCCCATCTGGATTGTAAAGCCTCCTGCTCGATCTCAAGGAAAAGGAATCTACTTGTTCACTGATATGTGCGATGTCCCGTCGACTTCTGGTGGAAGTGCAAAAGCTGTTGTGCAAGAATACATCGCTCGACCTCTTCTAATTGGTGGATATAAATGGGATATTCGCATTTACGTCTGTGTTGTTTCAGTCGACCCTTTAATCACTTACATGTACAGGGAAGGATTAGTGCGATTCGCCACAGAAAAGTTCGACATGTCCCAGTTGAGCTCTTCATTCTCTCACTTAACTAACTCATCTTTAAACAAGTTGGCACCAGAATACTCCACAGATAAAGAAGTTATTGGTCCAGGTTGCAAATGGTCTTTCAATCAACTTCGTAAGCATTTCAAGAGTAGAGGAATCAATGACTGGCTGATGTGGCAAAAAATTATGAGTATCGTCGTTCTTACTGTTGTGGGAGAAAGTCTACATGGAGGATTTAGCTGGCCTATCAACAGAAACTGCTTCGATTTCTTGGGTTTTGACATCCTCGTTGACGAAAACATGAGGCCTTATCTTCTGGAAGTTAACTACTCTCCAGGACTTGGTGGAGATTGTGAAGTAGACGATATCGTCAAGAAACCTATGCTTCACCAGCTTTTTGATTTACTGGGACTACCAAACTGCAGCAACGGACTGGATGAATATTCTAAAGCTGAAATGGTTCGAACTAAAGACATAGTGAAGGAACGCATTGCCAAGTGGGTTGCAAGATCTACGAATGATTCCACCTCTCGTTCTAACAACACGTCAGTTAACAGTACAGTTGATTGCACCTGCAAAGGTCGACTGAAAGATGCCCGAGCTATTTACTCACAAGACATTGTCGCTCCATACCTTCACAATTTGTCACACATGCCTCGGGGAAAAATGTCTGCAGCTTTAAAGACGCTTCTGCGGCGACGGAAATTGCAGGAGGAGCAGTTAAAATTTACTCAAGAACTGAACAAACAGAAAGCTCGAGAAGAACTTTCTACTAGTAAGGCAGACACAGATAAACGAAGTCTCTCAAGGCCCCTTACAGTAGAACCAGACCAGAACTACATAGTCGCTGAATTTGTCCACGAAGACCAATCTAAAAATTCATCTCCAGGAGGTGACGAAAAAACAAATTCTGAAACCCAACAAATCACAGGAACTACTACAGTATTACCATCAAATCCAACTAAACACCCGATAGTTAAAGATCTTCGAAGAGCTACTTCTAAGTCCAAGGACAGTACTGTAAATCCCGAGACTGCATTCAGCCGACCTCTCACCGCAGCTGATGCATCTAAAAAAGAAGTCGACGAAGAAGACGGCAAACAATTCGTTTTCATAAAACGCCCTGACTGGATAAACCCTCCGAAATCCCATGAAGACTGGGTCCTCGTCTACCCAAATCTCTGTACCTCCAACTACCGCTCCCCATACAAAAACCCCATTGCAGAACTACGTGGAGCAGTGGAGAACATGGAACACTACATGCGAGCATGTAAAGGCCTGGCTATCTCATTTCCTAATCACAGCGACGAATCTTATCGCCGGAAACTTAAAAGCATAGTGACTCGTTGGGATGCAGACATCTGGGTGCCTCCAGAGGCCTCAAAACCTCCTAATAGAACTTCATACTGCTCTAAGGAACAATCAGACATGTCGGATGTCTCATCCGACTTGGAAGACGAAGTGCCACAAACACAACCACAGCAATCGTCGAAATCTTTCCAACAAAAACGCACTAGAAATAGCTTACCTTAATTTCATTCGTGTAAAGTACCTTCACTTCACTCAATCGGCTTGTCTCTTGATTCTCCAGCGAATAAAATTATTTGAGTGCACTTAGTTTATTATAAGGGCTGTACAATTAATTTCACGAAATCTCTAGAGGACTGGAAGTTTAGAATGTTGGAAGTGATCACTTGAAGATCAAGTAAGTAGTCTCTCTCCTTGTCAGTGTATAAGGTGAGTGAGGAAAAGCGAGGAAGACAAAGACGGAGGACACGACCCCAACCGGCAGTGGCGGGAACTGATTGTGGCCAGTCTGTGTGTGTTGGTTTGAATTAGGGAGAGTGTGGCCGGGTTGAGCACGCCGCCATTCAACTCATTCAGTCCAAGCAACCCATGCGGATAAGGAGGACGAAGGAAGTGTGACTTCTCGTTATTTTCTGGCTTTTGGATAAATCATTGTAAGTTTAATTAGTTAATTGTTTCAGTTTTGAAGTTTCATAGTGAAGGGACCTGTTGAGTTTAGGTTGTTTTTTTCTGTTTTGCAGAAGGACTTCCCGTAGCAATCAAATAACACCATGTCTGACGCGGAAGGGTGAGTACTGAGTTGAATTTTTTTAGCATCTGCCTGGCAGTGCCTTGTAGGGTTTATCAGTATTGCTGACAGTTTTGTTTTGAAATTCCAGAGATGATTTACCCGTCGCAACTACTACTGGTGGGGATGACGGTGGTGAATTCGACATCAATACCTCCCTTCAAGAGGTTCTCAAGCTGTCCATAATTGCCGATGGACTTGCGAGAGGACTTCACGAAGCTGTGAAAGCTCTTGATAAGTAAGTCGGATAGTCAAGAGTCTAACTGTAGTTTAGCAAGTGTTGTAGTTCATAAAAGTAAAATGATGATTTTTAAGGCATCCCTCTTCTGAAATGTTACCCAAATAAATTCACCATGTTGAGTTTTGTATTGCTGGCTGATACTAAATCGAAATCGAAAGTAGGAGTAGATGTGGATTGTGTGTTTCATTTTAACAATGCAATGTGCAATTTATTTTAACAGGAGGCAAGCGCTTATGTGCGTCTTGGCGGAGGATTGCGACGAGGCGATGTACAAGAAGTTGGTGATCGCTTTGTGCACAGAGCATAACATTCCCCTGCTCAGGGTTGACTCCAACAAGAAGCTCGGAGAATGGGCTGGACTTTGTAAGATCGACAAAGAAGGCAAGGCTAGGAAGGTTGTCAGATGTTCCTCGGTGGTTGTAAAGGTATTAATTATCCTTAGCATCTCATACTTATTTACATTATCGTCCTTAAATGTAACAATTTCATTGAACTAAATTATGATCATTTTAGGATTTCGGACAAGATTCTGCAGCCAGGGACCAGGTCCTGGAATTTATTAAATTACAGGACTCCAAATAAATCACCTACAC